>CP053178.1:6061054-6301253 GCA_014607495.2 Carposina sasakii
ATAGTGACAATAAATTTTGGAGTATAGACAAGGAGATAGATAATTAAATATGTGAAAATTAATAAGAACTACAGTAAAAAATACTTGAATTGTACGGTGAATGGATAACGAGAGTAGAATTAAGGAAGGGGGGGAGTTAATCATTAGGAGTAAGGATAAAAACTCATCATTTGAGCTTCTTTCCTATATCTACTTACGAAGAATTTTTATAATGTTTTTAGTTTCTCATTATTTCCCGAAACAAAACAGCAAATTATCTCTCATCGAAATATCAGCAAACTGGGCAAAACCTAACTGCCTGAATATATATTATCAATGGCAAACAACTTACAGACATTAAAGCTATATTCGTGGAACTTGGCCTCGATTTTACATTTTTCCTTATCAATAGCTTCCATTTCTACGTTAAAAATACAAAAATTACTCCCGGCACCGTCATATAAGGCCGTGAAGGAGATACAGCTACGTTGAGAATAGCAGAGCCAGATGTAAAAGATCAGTAACAAGTTGGTATACATACATACATATATATATAGCTCATCGCATACTTTTCATACATACACATATACATGACCGTGTTCCCTAAATAAGGTACCGCCAGATCTGCGGGATCGTAAAGGAGGTCCCACAGCCACAGATGTAAATAATCGTGTGACTTGATAACTTATCACTTGAGAGAATACCCGAGATAGTCGACTCTTACGACATGCCGGAAGGGATCGCGCGTGTATTCTAGTGAAGCCCCGCATCCGATTTGTACTTATTTATAGTGCGTAAAATAGCCTTTCTTCGCGCGACGCTTCTATAAACTGCGCCTAAATTTTAGTCCTGTCTGGTCTGGCCGCAAGAGGCCAGTTACTTGCGCCCCACTCATAGTCTACGCCTCTGATGTCCTGGGCTCAGACCGCTGCACTCCGCCCTGTTTAACGGCACTGCTTTTTAATACCGGAAAAATACTATATTCGGTGAGAACTGTTTTCAAGTATTTCTTTACTTCTTTTCCTCAAAAGTAACCTATTAAGTATATTATTTTAGTTTAACTAAAAACTACACTTTGCCAAGGTTTACAAACAAAACTTGAACTTAGAGATCAAGACATAAGTAAATTAATTGCTGTTTTTAGCACGTTAAGCATACTACTTGAAGGTGTTAAAAATAAACGCGGAATTTCAAATTTCACCAAAAACTGTGCAGCTTTTTCGTCAAGTAAAAATACCATACATACATTGAATGAAACAAGTCTTAGATATTAGTTAAGATCGAAGTATATTAATTAATAGACAATATTTATTATGATATTAATATGATATAATAGGCCGCGTGGTGCCGGCAGAGTAGAATTCGTACCACCCCATGTCTGCCCGTGGGTATCGTACGAGGCGATTAAGGGTTTCTGGGAGGTGGGCAGCAGCGCCTCCCGTGTAGACAACATAGTCCAAAATACAAACTGCGGTCACCAACCCGCCTGCCCAGCGTGGTGACTATGGGCAAATGCGTCCAGCAGTGGACTACAGTAGGCTGATGATGATTTATTATGATGTTGGTCTCAGACAGACTACCGACTACTACCTAACTAACGAGAAAAAAGTTACATTGCAAGTTCTTTTTTATTTAGGATCGCCTGACCCAAACAAACCATTTTTACTAGAGATGTGCCGAATACTGGTTTCACCGAATAAACGAATACTGAATATTTTTCGGTTTAACTTCAGCCGAACCGAATATTCGAATAGAATAGCTAGAGAGAGATAGTGTTGCTGAGAAAATAGAAAAATTCGAACCGAATATATTCGGCGCCAAAACGAATACGAATAGTGAAAAACATGCTGAATACGCCGAATACCGAATACTGTTCGAATATTCGGCGCATCTCTAGAATTTTTACTAATGACACTATCAGCATTTATCACGCTGCCAAGCGGAAATAAAAAACCTCACGGAACTATTTTTAAATTTTACCTACTTAAGTACTTACCATGATTTTTGCTAGTAAATTAATATTTTATTGTTATTATAAACTATAAATAAACTTCGCAGTTAGACATGACGAAGTAAACAAACAACAATAACTTAAGTACTTGTAGCTAACTCATCAGTAGGTACCTTATTACTTAACCTCTATCTATCTATCTATTAATTATCGTAGGTCATCATAGTCCTGGCCTTATCCCATTATTTCCAGCTTACTGCCTGCCTGACGCCAACCCTCCTCGGGTATAGCTAACAATTTTAGAACTTTATATGAATTAAATTCAGTAACCGGGATCGAACCTACGGCCCGTTCGATTGGAAGGCGCACATGTCTAACCATTAGTCTGTAAAGGAGGAATAAAATAGTCTTGTTTGTTCGGAAGCTGAGAGTATATTGTACACTGTATACAAAATACATAGCTAAGAGTGGGAGAGTGTCGCCACACTACAAGGCTATCAGTTATCACCGCTTTTACCACTTTACTTTACTGTATTTGTGCCCAAAAAGCGGCGGTACGCTTACCCCTTACCTCGTGGGACTTTATAGGCTAAATTTAGTGACTAAAATTAGGTATGTGTAAAATTTAACATACAATAGTCATAAAAGTAGCAATGAACAAGGCAAGAGAAAGGCCTAAAAAATATATATTGTAGCCTAAGGTTTGACTTGGCTAGTTTTCATATACGAATTATATTATAGCCTCCGTAAGCTCTAAAACTATTACCTGTCAGTTATTATTTTTTTATTCCGCAAATAGGGCTCTTCCGTGACTATTTAATAGTAGGTACAAACTTAATAATGCGAGTGCTTCGAATATGAGAACTAGACCTTAGGCTACAATATATTATTCTATGTTATAAGAAGAAATTATATTTGTTGTCATAAATAAATTTCAGGACTGACCATTGAACTTGGGACCCATTTAGATATCACGTCTTTTGTCTTTGGAACTTGACTCTCATTTCACATTTATGTTTTTGATGAGATTTCTAATTATTTCAATCAATATTACCTTCAACAATAATCATCACCTGATTATCAGCAATTATAACCGTTTGAAATGACGGTATTTAATTAAAACAAGGCGTGCCGCTGACCCATCCATTTCTAAACCACAAGGAAGTCTTACAAAGGGCGGCCTCGACCTTAGTGGTTAGTCGCATGACTGTAGGCTGTTATATTTTATCCCTTCGTAGTATTTTATAGCGTGGGGGTGGGAAAAACGATCTTTGTTCCTTATATGGGGTAGCTAAAACTACAGGATCACTACGGCGATCTAAGAGACACGTTTAGTATAATAGCGGGGATGTAAAGCCTAGTTCGGACTAGGCTAGTAATTTAGTAGAGTAGCGAGTAATTTAGTGGCTAAATGTGTGCGAACCACAAAAATTAGTCAAGTAGTTTAGTGAATGATTAAGTCGAGTCGATCCATTTTACTCTATTTTTTATCGGGCGAGTAGCGCCTCCCACCACCGAACTTGTCAATGCGAAACTTGTCGATTTAGTCCGGTTTATTAGTTTCCTCAAAAACTCACACAACTTTCAGACATTCTCTAACTATCGAAGTATTATTTGGGTTATTTTTTCGCTAATTCTTTCAGAAGACAGTTAGTAGCACCTAGTTTATCTCTTCTATAGATCCATTTTCGTACCCATAGCTACGTTTTATTAATCACGCAAATTTCCTCATCCACCTCTTCTAAAATAGCCGTTACGATTAGCTTAAAACAATTTATTCACTTTATTACGTTCAGCCTGTTCATCTTGCAAGACACCTCATTTGTGTACTGTACTCGACCGTAATGCGAACGATTTCTGGGCAGTAGCGAGTAGTTTTGCAACTAAATTACTGGCTGCTGGACTAAATACTAGCCTTGTCCGAAAAAGGCTTAAAAGATTAGTGACAAGCTCTAGCTCATCTTCTCAGAGAAAGCCCTGAATGTCGTAAGAATTGACTAAGGAATTATGTCAACTAGAGAGATCTCAAGTCACTAACCATTTACATTTGTCTCTTTTGCTGAGAGAGCTTATTCTCGAGATCTCTTTGCGTGATCGAATCAGAAATGAGGAGATCCACAGACGTGCAAAGATCACCGACATAGCTCAACGGTCCAGCAACCTGAAATGGCAATGGGCAGGGCACATAGCTCGAAGAACTGATGGCCGATGGAGTCGGAAAGTTCTAGAGTGGATGCTATGTATCGGCAAACGCAGCATGGGAAGGCCACCCGCATACAAGTGTCTGGTTCCCAAGATATTAGGGTACAAAGTTGAGTAAATAGACTGCGTTTTTCTGCATAAATGCACAATGACGCATGTAGCAAGATTTTTTCACGATAAATAATTAATATCTGTCTAAGAAAAAACTAGCATAAACACTGGACACCGCCAGAACAAGTACAATTTTTTTCCAAAAAATTAACATCGTTTCCCAAAAAAAAATTTTTTAGGCATAAACTTACTTTTTTTAGTATATTTTGGGATAGCCAGAAGGCATTTGACAGCAAAATGTATGTATAGAATATACATCATATAGCTTATATAATGTTTTTTATAGTGAGGCCCTAATAGTAGAGGTTTTCATTCATCAACCGCGCTTACATAAAATTTGTAAGTATTTTGTGTCGTTGACTCCAAGATAATCATTTATAATGAAGATTGACCTTAACTAAAGGGTTAAATGTGGTATAAAATGCATAAAAAACTCTAAGTTTTTTTTTGCGTACGGGTCGATGACTTTATATTATATTTTACTAGTGGACGCCCGCGACTCCGTCCGCGTGGACTACAGAAAAAACAAAATGTCGAAATAATCCGGGATAAAAACATTTTCCCGGGATAAAAAGTAAAGCCTATATGTTAAGTGGGACCTATCACAATATATTCCTGAAAACTGCATCGAAATCGGTTCAGCCGTTTCTGAGATTAGCGTGCACAAACATCGATCCTTCCGTGTATGTCGACTAAGTAAGGCACCGGGGCATTTTTCGATGATCATATACATCTTTCCCCACTATGTTAAACGTAGCAGTGTGATCGATCACCTTTACGATGCAGTTCTAGCTACCTCATGTCGGAAATTATGTAGGTATGTATCCTAAGTAGGTATAAATACTTTATATATTTTTGAGTTACAGGTTGCACTTGTACATTCTCTTAAAAAGCTTCGAATTATTATTATCTGTTTTTATTATTACTATGACACAAATTCTTCAATGCAACAGTTTACTTTTATTTTATATCTGCTCCGCAGTTTACAAGGAAAATTACATATAATGGGTGCAAAGATTGAATATACAATTATTTCGCCATCATCGTCAGTCAACAAACATAGGAAGATGCAAATCTGATCATTATTTTACTATACATATACACTAACCATTTATATGTATGTACATACATAACCTTACCTATCACGACCCCTCCCAGCATTTTATATCTCCTATATAATCCTGCACCCGTATGATAAATTTGGTGAGAGCGAGATGTCTCACTTTCAAACGTCAAATTCACAGAGCTACTCGTAAGTAAGTAATAATGCGTGGATGATGTTGTTAGTAGTGCATTTAATACACCATAGGTATACCTAATTTTGTTACACTATAGTTTATTAAGTTTAATGTACTACTGTTTTTCGTCCCTTATAAAGTAAATAAATAAATAAATAAATAATAACTAGACAAGGCAAGTGTTTCTACTTGGTGTGTAAAAAAAAGGGATTGCAAACCACTTCTATCAGCCCTAATTCATTCAATCCTGCTTCGAGAACGAGTGTCTATTCTAATTCTTAAGTCTATTTTTAACATGCAAAGTACATTCACTTAGTTTATCTAGTTATTAATAGCTCTGTGAGTTTGACGTTTAAAAGTGAGACATCTCGCTCTCAACAAATTCATCATACGCGTGCTACAGTTTTAGCTACCTCATTTCGGAAACAGAGCCGTGTGTATGTAGGTACATATGTTAAACTCATTCATTATTTGAGATATCTATAGATACGAGTAGATCGCAAAAAATACGATCGAAAATCCACCGGTCATTGTAGAAAAGACTGTATACTTATAAAAATATAGTTGTTATCAAACAGCAGGCTCCAAGAAACCCGTCTAGACGACCCAAGTTCAAGAATTTAATGTGAACTCATTCCGCTGTAAACCATCCCAGACCGGTTTGGCGAATGTAATAACAATACAACAAGACCATTCAAACTTATAAAAAAAGCGGGTGGGGCTGTGTCGGGGCACACGGCCGTTGGTTTTAACGTGAAACGTCTATGTTAGCGAATCGCTTTTAAAGTAAAAGATTGAAATGAAAACAAGATGGACGCTGTTTTAAGTATTTTAATAAAAAAAACAGGTACGTATAGAAAAACATAAAATACATAGCAAATTTTTTATATATTTATTGTCACTTTCTGGTTATTTTAAATAGCAGCCGCCCACGACTTCGTCCGCGTGAGGGGGCGTTGTACCCGTGCGAAGCCGGGCAGGTTGTTGTATAGACTGTAGCCTTCCTTGGTAAATGGGCTATCTAACACTGAAAGAATTTTTCAAATCAGACCAGTAGTTCCTGAGATTAGCGCGTTCAAACAAACAAACAAACAAACTCTTCAGCTTTATAATATTAGTATAGATATAAATACTGTCCAAATTACACTTATTTTTGTATAAATCAATCGGTTCAAATAAACTTGACAAACACACGAAAGAATCACCACGCTATAAAGTCGGAGTCACGAGTTACACTGAATAGAAACAAGCGCGAGCGCCGGTTTCGCACAGTTATCGCAGTATCCCTCCCCCGCCCCCCCCGCTTGACCCCGACACGAACTCAATGTCATAACAGCGAGCTGACTATATAAGTGAAATATTTACACCACATTTTTGTTTCTAAGACCAATAGTTTTTTAATTATTAAGGTACGATGATATAGACCTTTTCGTTACGGTCCAGTTTTTAAACCTGGTACCCGTATGTGTCGGCGCGATTTTAAAGACGTTTCACGTCAAAAACTAGTAAACTTTTTTACATATTATAACTACCTGTGTTGCTAAAATGAGGACAGAACAGAACAGAACAGCAGAAGGTAGGAAATACCACTGCCACGTTCAGAATAACGAGGACAGATGTAAAAGATCTGTGACAATAGAGAATCCCCGAGTTCCATAGTCGACTGTTACGACATGCACGGAAGGAGATGCAGCTGATGTTGTTTAGCTGATTATGGATGTGGAATGAAGAAGGCCGCTGATAGATTGAGGTTGTATATATTTTAAACTAGGATTTACAATAGTAAAAAATGGCTATCCGCCACTGTGTCTGACGAACGGTGAGTGATCGGTAGTGTTCGGAGAGGGCCCGGTTGCACTCCGTCCCCCGCGCCCCACAGATCTTGATAATGGTAGTTAACAGATGTATTCTAGTGAAGCCCCGCATCAGTAAGAAACTTACTATGCCTAGCGCATAGTAAGTAAGAAACTTACTATGCCTAGCGCATAGTAACGGAAAAGTTTTTATATCTACTAACACACATCAGCCTGTTGCAGTCCACTGCTGGACGTAGGCCTCCCCCAGGGCGCGCCACAAGACAACTGTCATAGGGGAGTTTGTCTAGTCACCACGCTGGGTAGGGTTGGTGACCGCAGTGTGATTTTCGGACTATGTTGTCAACACGGGAGGCGCTGCTGTCCACGTCCCGGAAACCCTTAATCGCGTCTTACAATGCCCACGGGCAGACATGGGATGGTGCTTTCTACTCTGCCGACACCACACGCCATATATGTATGGACCTAACTAAAGTATTATGTAGGTACATAGCACATACGGAAACAAAACTCTAAGAGTTCCTTCGAGAAGCCTTAGCGCATGGAATATCTAGATTCAGACAGTTCATGCAAGTATCTACAATGAAATGATAACATAATGATGAGGAATTTTTTCATTTTCTTATTAATTTTTATAATATACAGAATGATTTTTAGCCGTCAACGTTCCCGAAAACTACGGAATCTCCTCATCACGATCATTTTTCTCCATGGAAGCATACCTGGGAAGTGTCTGGTTCCCAAGATATTAGGGTCCAAAGTTGAGTAAATAGACTGCGTTTTTCTGCATAAATGCACATAGACGCGCGTAGTAAGATTTTTTCACGAGAAATAATTACTATCTGTCTATGATAAAACTAGCATAAATACTGGACACTATAAATCAAGTTTTTTTTTTTTATTTACATCGATTCCCAGCATTTTTTTTTTATTTACATCGATTCCCAGCATTTTTTTTGGCAGCATCATCATCATCAGCCTATTGCAGTCCACTGCTGGACGTAGGCCTCCCCCAGGGCACGCCACGAGACTGCCATGGGGGGTATTTGCCCATAGTCACCACGCTGGGCAGGCGGGTTTGGTGACCGTAGTTTGTATTTTTGGACTATGTTGTCAACACGGGAGGCGCTGCTGCCCACCTCCCGGAAACCCTTAATCGCCTCGTACGATAACCACGAGCAGACATGGGGTGGTACGAATTCTACTCTGCCGGCACCACGCGGTACATAAACATACGTCTGTGTTCCGAACACTCGGGTAGGCAGAACGCAGGATCGCAAATGAGACGCTACAGCCACGTTATCAAAGCGGGGACAGATGTAAAGATCAGTGACAAGTTGCTAGCTCATCGCCTGAGAGAACGCTCCTGAGTTCCTTAGTCGACTCTTACGACATGCACGGAAGCAGATGCAGCTGATGTATTCTAGTGAAGCCCTGGATCAGCATACTCGTAGGTAATTTTTGGTAACGTAAACTAAATTCAAAGTAATTTATAATGGTCGCTACTAAATAATTGAACTGAATCTAATCTGGAAATGAACCGTTTTAAGCAGAATTGGCCTTTCACTGTTATATTTAGCAAAAGCCGATTTATTTATAGATTTCATTGTCAAATGTTTTTTACTTTAAACGTAAAGGGTGAAGTAAATAATTTTAACTTATCCTACGAATATTAGAAAGCGAATGTTTGTGAATATGTATGTATGTAAGAATGTTTGTTGCTCTTACACGCAAACTACTGAATGGATTTTAATGAAACTTCATAATAATATAGCTTACATCAGAACAACGCATAGCAGTGACGCATAATACGGGTTTTCTACCTATGACAGGTACGTTTTTCAGTAGTTTTCAGAGTTGATTACCTACTAAATCAACGTTGCATGACAAGACTACTTTTATTGGTACGGAAGGCGTAAAACGCAATAAAATAATAATAAATATAAAATAACGCATTAATTCTAACTGCTACGCTAAAAGTGACTGTGTAATCTCCTATAGGATCCTGCAATTTTCTTAACTTGGCGTCCGCCCACGACATAGTGCGCGTTAACTATAGGTACTATTCACAATATTTTCCCTTTCCCG
Organism: Carposina sasakii; assembly: GCA_014607495.2. Taxonomy (NCBI): domain Eukaryota; kingdom Metazoa; phylum Arthropoda; class Insecta; order Lepidoptera; family Carposinidae; genus Carposina; species Carposina sasakii. The sequence continues at coordinate 6,070,438 of CP053178.1, forward strand.
TGGGGAATTTCGGGAAAACCTTTCTTAGCGGACATCATCTAACAACATGACAGATTACAAAACGCCTAAGCATTTTGAATAATATGAAATCTATACATATAATAAAAATGTAACAGATCGCTGTCTGTACATGGATGATATATGAGAAAAAATATTATAGGAGACCTTTATCGATGATTTTTGGAATTTTTGTCTGTTTGTCGGTTTGTCTGTTTGTCGGTTTGTCTGTTTGTCGGTTTGTCTGTTTGTCTGTGCGTTTGTGCACGCTAATCTCAGAAACGGCTGAACCGATTTCGATGCAGTTTTCAGGAATATATTGTGACAGGTCCCACTTCACATGTAGGCTACTTCTTATCCCGGGAAAATGTTTTTATCCCGGATAATTTCGACATTTTGTTTTTTTTTTAGTCCACGCGGACGGAGTCGCGGGCGTCCACTAGTTGTTATTATATCAGTTTTAACAAAACCTAACCTAATTAATTAAGCTAACAAGTAGTAGATAACATATTACTATCTTCCTATAAACCCCATAGGTACGAGTATATGCTTGATGTATAGACTATACCTACATGGACTTCTACACTATATGCAAAATTCAGGTTAGACGAGTATAGTAACTAACTCTGAAGGGACGCTTGCCTGAGCCTACTGATGTATTTCTAGCTACTTACGATAACCGGTTACTATATAGTAGGGTTGCCAACCGTCCTGTTTTCCCAGAACATGTCCTGTTTTTTTTAAGTCCTGACACATTCGCTGTCGGCACATTTTCTAAGGATGCCGACATCGGGCAAATAAGCGTCAGCGACACCTCTAGAAAACCTAAAAGAAGCAAATACGTAGTCACCGGCACTGAATGTGTTAAAGACCTATGTTTTGAAATTCGCACGCCACTAACTCCCTCCAATCGTATTATCACTGGTCTCGCACATGTAATAGTCTTGTCTTTTAATCGAAATGTCCTGATATTTCTTCCTCAAATCCTGGTTTTCGAAAAGTTTTGAGATGGCAACCCTACTATATAGGCATATTAGACCCTAGGCGTGACCTAGGTACCTACTTAAACCTATAGATAGACGAAAAACATTAACTAAAAACTTTTCTTGCTAATTTTTTGCATTTCAGTTTAAATTTTTAATTGTTTCATATAAAATTTCAAATTTGGAATATAAAATCAGAGATTAATTTTGATCTCTAGTATGTATTGGAATATTAGCCGTAAAACTTACCTACTATATATTTGATTTGTATTGAAAAGAAAAGAAGGTTACTATTGCAATTTTAAATTTAAATTGAGATGTTTTTTGTAAAAGATTTTAAAGGTGGATATCGGGAAATGTAAATAAATACATTCCCGATATGCCCCGCTGATTGTTTGATTCTTTTTCTCGGGTTTATTGGGCGTAAAAGACTTATTTCATATTTAACATAATTAATTATTAAGTAAACATAAATGTAAACATGCATGATGCCGACAATAGGTAAGTAGCTTAGGTACAAGGGAAAAACATTTGACACATAGGTACTTTCACTGCGGCTTTTACACTTACACCGATGCGTCAAATAGTTACGAGAGCGAGTCTACGTACGAGTAACTGTCTACGATCCTAGTTGAGTTCAAACGTGGAATTTAGATCAAAATAAACAGTTTGACTCCAAAGAGTCCAAACTACACTTTGCATACGTAATAAAACCTATTTAAATATGGATTAAAGTCAATATTAAACTATTCAAGTGGGTACTTACCAGGCCAAAAAATCCAATTGAATCGTCTACCTTCTTCTTCTTAGGAATATCCACAGCATATGCCTCGCCCTTATGGCTGACAAACCTTTTGGCTAAACCTTTCATAATTCACTAATTTATAATAAATACTTATTAAACAAAATTATTTTATTAACGTAAAAAAAACCGCGCGCGCTTCTTTCTTTTTTAAATTCGCGCGAGGTGCGCTCAGTCCGCGGTAAAGCGCTTAACTGCCGGTTCTTTGCGGCCGCGTTCAGAAATTGACTATGTAAGTTTCTCTTTATTTTGTTGTGTTTGGATGTTGTCTGGGAAACCCCTGTGGCCCGTATGTCGCTTACTCAACCCAGAATAAAACTTCCATATGTTTTATTAACGCATAGTAAATTAATGTCATTGTATTTTACGAATGACGCATTCAAAAGTTTAAAAAACGAGTTAGTTGGTTAAAAGTGTGAAATACTAGGAATTTTATGTCGTAGAACTGGAGTAGGAAGTAAACACCAATAAATAAGAAGTAAACTGCGGTAAACACCTAATACTACGACTCGTTTATACACATACTAGTGGACGCCCGCGACTAAGTCCGCGTGGACTGTAGAAAAAAACAAAATGTCGAAATTATCCGAGATAAAAAGTAACCCACATCCGTCCTCAGGTCCTAGACTATATCTGACTGCAATAGGTTGATGTGTGACAGGCACCGATTTAGACAATTGACCTCCGTGGTGATAGGTACAGAAATATGGATCATGGATTTCTTATGACAAAACTGTAAATATCTTCTATAACTCTGGTTTTATAACTTTGGTATCTATTTAAGCACGCAGCTGACTGAAGACTTTGTCATAAGTGGGATCGGTCGGCGGAATATGGTTTCTCTCTAATAAACTTTAACCAATGATTTGGCCTTTGTTATACGGCCGGCTGCCTTCCTTACGTCAACCCTCTTCTGGTAAACTAAGTGATATTAATAAGTATGACGTAGATGGGTCGAGTGGCGTGCCGTTAGGTGTGTCCGACATCTTCCAAAATCCGAAATAAAGAATGCGGCGTGTAGTAAACAAGCTTAATTAGGAATCACAAACACTTTCACCGTATCTACGCACAAGATTACTAGGATTCTAGCGGATAACGTAGAAACGTGGTAAGTACAAGACAGAGGCTGATTAGCACCCGTGCTTCGCTCCAGACGCAACAAAAAGAACAGAATACCCTTCGGCTCAATTCAAACGACCCGGTGGTCGTTGTAAATCTACAGTGGCGCCCTCTCAGTACTCTGTCTTGTCTTTACCCAAGTGACAGCTGTCCTCCAGTCAGTGATAGCTGTCGACTTGACGTTTCTAACTTCAACGATTGAAAATAGATGGCGTTGGAGATCCGACTGTAGGATATGACATCTTGATCTCCGACACGGCCATTTTGACAGACTACCCGTCCTCGGGTAGAACCGATGAATCTGTGAACAAGATAACTCAAGGAAGTATCTGCGCTCGGCCATTCTGCCTTAACTTAAATTTAAAGACTTCTTATTACAATAGTTCATGAAATCACAAAAATCGCTCATCGACCGTCAAGTTCCCAAAATCTTTACGTAAAGACATAAAAAAATAAAAGATAAGCAGACTCGCACATACGTTTAAATCAGTCAGACCTTTCCTTCGGTCAACATTACAGTAACAGTTAGTCATATAGCCAGTCCTTCGGCTATCTACTATGGAAACACAGTCCTTCGGTTTCCAACACACACATGTAGCACAGTCCATCGGCTACCTACTACGGAAACACGGTCCTTCGGTTTCCAACACACACATGTAGCACAGTCCATCGTCTACCTACTACGGAAACACGGTCCTTCGGTTTCCCACACACACACATGTAGCACTGTCCATCGGCTACAGCAGAAACTCGGTCCTTCGGTTCTGCCACAAATACATACTACTGTCTGTCAAGGGTTTGTCAAAGTCACAATTTAAAAAAAACCGGTCAGTAACTTGTACATCGCATATGAAAATTCATCCATTTAGACTCTGAGGTCACATTAATTTCGATATCAAAATTACTAGGAACTTGATGGTCTGGCACCCTACGGACCCGATCGTGCGAATATTTGTAGGTTCGATTTGAAGACAAAGATTTTAGTCGGTATCTATCACCATCTAACAATTAAATTTTATAAGGTCCTTAAAATTTAGGATCTAGTTTAACTTGATTACGTTTTTCATTCTTAATGAACACATCTAAGACACGTCGTAGACGTTCCAACCCCTGCTCTCCTGTAGAATACAATACCAGCAGGTCATCAATGTAAGAAACAATATAACTATGAGCTAATTCACCTAAAGCTTTTGCTATAGCCCGCTGATAAACTGAACTGGCGTTCTTTAAACCAAACGGCATGGCACACACAAGGTAAATAATTCCAAAACAAGGCTACAGTATACACAATCCATATAGAGTAACGTCAGTCAAGTAAGTCTAGTTGCCTCAATCTAGCAACTCTTGGAAACTTCCATCCAGCTTCCGTAAACCAGTCTAGTCACTTCCATCCAGTGACTCTTAGAAACTTCCATCCAGCTTCCGTATACCAGTCTAGTCACTTCCATCCAGTGACTCTTGAATACCTCTATCCGGTATCCTTAAACCACTCTCAATCAGTCAACTCAACATTAATTTGAACATGACGGTCCATCCCCGTCAAGTTCGCACAGATTATCATCACGGTCACATGTCAGCATGTCATTGGTAATGTCATTCGCAGGCATTCGCCTAAGTCTGTCATGTGCGTACTTATAGGTTCTATTGGAATTAAGGGCTTTAAGAACATAACGATTACCTTCAAGTACCTCCGATACCCTAAAAGGACCTCTATACTTCGGATCAATTAATCGAATTTCGAGTTCACCTGTAGTTACACGAGTTTTTGGCAAACCTGTTGTAAAATAACTGGAATATTCACCTAAAATAGTTAAAAGATCTGACTTTTTACAAGAGGGTATATCTGTGTCAACATTACTAAAGTCGTTACTGATACTAGAATCGGTTAAAACGTCACAATTTAAAACTGTCAAATTATTTTGTTTTGAAATGCTAAAATTATTTGTTGACAAGTTAATAACGAAGCCTTGACTCAATATTTCACGACCTAGCATAATATCACTACGCATATACACATCGGGTAAAACATGTAATAAAAGTTCTAAACAATAATCATTAATTTCAACATTACACAGTATTTGCTGGGTGCTGAATACACTGGTTTGACCAATTCCCGTTAGAGAGACAGTTTTAGCAATTCTTTTACCATTGAAACTTGATGCAACGCTTTCTTTTATTAGTGAACACTCAGCACCCGAATCAAAATGAAAATCATAAAATCTACCTTGATTATTAAGAGCGCCGGTCGGTGGTAAAGCGGTAAGTGCAACTATCTTTCGTGGATTCAGACGAATTTGACCTCGGCGCACCTCGAAGCCTAGGTACTCTACTTTTTCTTTCAGGAATGAGCACTTTTTAGGATTTAACGAAAATCCCTTCCCAGAAAGAACTTCTAATACTACCTTTAGTCTATCGAAAGCTTCGTCGATGTTACTGGCCACAACTAGCACGTCATCCATGTACACTACAACGTACTTGTTCACGAGATCGCCTAGAGCATGTACGAGGCTATAGAAGTTTGTCCTATACCAGTCATAGAAACATTGTCATAAATTCGCTTACCACTAAATTTCAAAGCAATCGATTCTTTAACTAAGGAACACTCTGAACCTGAGTCGTAAGTAAATGGGAATGACTCACCAGAGTGACGCAGAGAACCCGAAGGCGCATTCACAATGCACACGTCTACTCGCTTTTCCTTAGCTGGACCAGTTCCAGTGCCGCCGCCGGTACCGTTGTTCCCCTCCTTGATTTTCCTCTTCGGGCAGTCGGATGCATAGTGGCCTTGTTCCGGCAGTTGAAGCAGGTGATGCGATCGGTTCTCCCTGTAGGTTGGTTGGTCGAGTTATGGTCCCCGTGAAAGGACCTGTGTTTGGACCGGCCATCTTACTTCTTCGAATTGGCTTTGTTGCGACATTGAAGAGATTTGTAGCCTAGTTGTCCACAATTAAAGCACTTGATGGTCACAGCAGATCCATTAGGTCGGTTTCTTTTTAGGTCGGGTCCATCACGATAAATACTTGATGAATAACTTCTCTTCAGGAACGAGACAGCCTTCAGTTCCTTTTGTAAATGGTTACGCGTCTTGATGTCAGTCGTTATAGCAATCCTCTGAACACGTGGCTCTTGTTTTGAAATATGAGCTAAGACAGTGGCTATTGCTATCTGTTCTGTAGTCAGTCCATTCCACCTTGCCATTAAGGATGTTATGAGGGTAGTGGCGTATGAGGCCAGGCACTCGTTATCTCTCGGTTTCTTGTCATGCATACTGATGAGAAAGGAAGCAGCAGTTTCAGGACAGTCATACCTTGCTACGAAAAGCTCCTTAAAATCGGCCCACGTCATATTAGGAAACGATATTGAAGACAGCCAAGATGATGCTTCGCCCTTGAGTGCGTGGCTTAACGCGATCATCAGAGAAGATCCATGGCGATGTCGATCTGTGATACACATGTCCGCGGTCGTTATCCAAGCTCGGGCGTCGATGTCTCTTTTCTCTGGGTCGAAATCAGGAAGGCGAATAGAGTCCGAAGATGCAGGTAGTTTTATTGCTTGCACCAACGCCAGAAAATTTTGATTTTGTTGCTCGAAGAGAAGACGCCATTTTTCTTCGCTCGAGTCACTATTTGAAGCACGTGTTTCATGTGGGTGATCCGGGTTGCATCCCACGCCTGATGACGTAGATGGGTCGAGTGGCGTGCCGTTAGGTGTGTCCGACATCTTCCAAAATCCGAAATAAAGAATGCGGCGTGTAGTAAACAAGCTTAATTAGGAATCACAAACACTTTCACCGTATCTACGCACAAGATTACTAGGATTCTAGCGGATAACGTAGAAACGTGGTAAGTACAAGACAGAGGCTGATTAGCACCCGTGCTTCGCTCCAGACGCAACAAAAAGAACAGAATACCCTTCGGCTCAATTCAAACGACCCGGTGGTCGTTGTAAATCTACAGTGGCGCCCTCTCAGTACTCTGTCTTGTCTTTACCCAAGTGACAGCTGTCCTCCAGTCAGTGATAGCTGTCGACTTGACGTTTCTAACTTCAACGATTGAAAATAGATGGCGTTGGAGATCCGACTGTAGGATATGACATCTTGATCTCCGACAAGTAAATACGTAATGAGAATAAAACAAATTTAAATTGGATATATTTCTTTTTAATAACAATTAAATAACGAAATAAACAATGAAGTAAGTACAATCAACAGTACCTAATAAGATGTAGACATTGTTGTTGGACTTTGAAGCATAACGCAAGGGCATAAATACAGTATATACCATCTTATTGGTCATGACTGTACATAGGAAGTATACTTAATTGCATTTGAGCAAGAATTTTACAATAACTTCTTAAAATAATGGAGAAATTTGTACTACGAAGAAATTGTACTGGACAGACCTAAGATTTTTTCCCTATATGACAGTCTATGTTTAAAATCCATTTTACTATGACCGATTTCGAAACTAGTGTACTTTTCACCAAATAGTTCATTTGAATGATGGTTCTAGTTACTATGTGCTGGAAATTTATTTGTTCAGCTCGAAATATATTTTTTGTGACCAAACCCATTTTTGGTCCCACTAACATATTAATGAAAGATTGAAGATTTTTAATTACATACAATTTTAAAATAAAGCTATCAGAGTTATTTAGGTAATAAATAATAGTTTTTACACGACTGCGCCAGAAGGAGGGTTATGTTTTGGAGTTTATGTATGTATGTTTGTATATTTCTCTGGCAAGGTCTAGCTAGAGCTTAAACGGCTTGATTGTTCTTAATCGTGAGAGTGACACGGGGCTTATATACGCAGTCGGGTATTTCTTGAGTGTTTTGCAAAAAATTTCAGGTTACTTCAAGATCTAAATAAATCTAACAACTTTACTAATAATATAACTATAATGAGCGATGAGAAAGTATCACAAAATCATTATTATTTCTATCTCCTAAGTCTATTCTAAGGCCTCAGTTTCTGTACTAGATTGGTCTATTCTATTAAGACAGATCACAGAAACAATGATAGATATAATCTATCCTGATGTGCACCATAAAAACTTCTTACCTGCTATCTATTTCATCCTGCACTGGTGCGGGGCTTCACTAGAATACATCAGCTGCATCTCCTTCCGTGCATGTCGTAAGAGTCGACTAAGGTACTCAGGAGCGTTCTCTCAGGCGATGAGCTAGTTTATCACTGATCTTTTACTGTCGTTATGCTAAACATATGACTGCACGATTGTGACCCTGCAGTTCTGGCCACCATTATGTGTATATGTACTCGTATGTATGTAATTTTATTGAGGATTCGAATAAACTTTAATAGCTGTGTGAGGTTGGTGAAAAGGGAAGCACTTCCAGCCCCACTGGGGACACTAGTTATCGTTTGGCCCATGTATTTATTCCAATCATTGTGAGAAACTTCGATATCGCGTTCTAGGATTTCTATGGTTCTATCTGCGCCCTAGATGGCTCCGCTACAGCTGAATTTATTATTGAACTAGTGGACGCCCGCAACTCCGTCCGCGTGGACTACAGAAAGAACAAAATGTCTAAATTATCCGGGATAAAAAGTAGCCTATTATATGTTAAGTAGGACCTGTCACAATATATTCTTGAAAACTGCATCGAAATCGGTTCAGCCGCTTCTGAGATTAGCGTGCACAAACGCACAGACAAACAGACAAAAATCATTGTTTTGGGTACTATTGCGTTGATAAAGGTCTCCTATAATATTTTTTTCATATATCTTCCATGTACAGACAGCGATCTGTTACATTTTTAACCGACTTCAAAAAGAGAGGTTATCAATTCGTCTTTAACCGACTTCAAAAAGAGAAGTTATCAATTCGTCTGTATGTTTTTTTTTATTTATTTTTATTATTTTAATTTTTTTTATTTTTTATGTGTGTTACCTCAGAACTCCGTCATTTATGAACCGATTTCAATTTTTTTTTTATAGTTGGTCATGGTATACTTCCAGGTTGGTCCCATATTCACCATATCAGCATCTGATGATGGGATCTTGGAGAAATCGAGGGCAATCCTCGAATATTGTAGGCACATGTAGTCTGTTTTTATACTTTTACTGAGCGTTTTGATCACCTACATATAAAACATAACATCTGATGATGGAATCTCTAAGGAATCTAGGGATATCCTCAAATATAAAAGGCACGAGTAGTCCGTTTTTAGATTTTTATAGAGAATTTTGGTCAGCTACACATAATATAAAGGAAACGAGGGTCTGATGATGGAGCCGCCGAAAAACAGATAGTGGAACTTTTTAGTAACAAAATCTCCCTATGGCAGGGGGGGGCTACGTCCAGTAATGGACTGCAATAGGCTTATGAAGATGAAGATAATTGTGTTAAGTCATTAAATTATATGTTGCGTTAAGCCGTGTCCGAAGTAAGATGGTTATAGAGGAAGAGGTAGACATGAGAATAACGAGATGACGGATAATAGGGATGAATGAAAAAAGAGTACCTACATATTGCACCGACCCCAAATGATTGGGAACAGGGCAGGAAGAAGGAGTGTAATTATATGTTGCTTAAATAAGTGTGTACATGGCTGTTGTGCTGCCAAATCTCTTATATTCCTCCGAGGCGTGGTGCATGTACCGTCGCCACATACGCACTCTGGATCGATTCCACCTCAAGTGCCTCCGATCCATCATGAGAATCAGATGGTTCAACCGAGTGCGTAATACCGAAGTATTGCGAAGAGCCAATGTAAGTGCCATTGAGGCCTACTTAATGCGTCGGCAGCTTCGGTGGTGCGGTCATGTGTCTCGTATGGCGGAGGAGAGATTGGCTAAAAGCATCTTCTTTTCTGAACTAGAGGAGGGCAAGCGGAAACGCGGCGGGCAACTCCTCAGATACAAAGATGTTCAGAAAAGACATGAAGAGATGCAATATAGATCCATCTAAATGGGAAGTTTTGTCAGCACAACGACCAGAGTGGCGCAGGACGGTGATAAAGCAAGTACACGAGTTCGAGGAGCAGCGTCAAGCTGACCTTGACGCTAAACGTGATGAACTAAAGACTCGTCCTCCTGCTGCCATTATCTATAATACAATAATGGCGCACTAACCTGTCCTCTGTGTGCGCGGGCGTTCAGGGCGAAGATTGGCTATGTAAATGTAAGCCATCTCCGAGCGCATGAACGCCAACTTAGTAATATCTAGGAGTAGAAGTGGTCGCCATGACCGAAATTGGTCGGAGGTCATCATTATCATCATAATCATCATATTATCAGACGTAAAGTTTCGAAGCCTAGTCCTTTTTCTCTTTTGTCATGTGGCCTATTTTATATAAAAATTATATAAATCTGACAATATTATGCCTCCTAAACTTCGTACACGGCTTAACGCAATATATATTTGCCCTTTAGTTAAATTTTACTTTAGTAAGCTCGAGTTTTGGGAGGAAGTCGGTTTTTCGTTTTATTATTATATGTATAGATAGAAGATTTGTTACGACGGAAAGTTCATTATCTTTTTTTATTTTCTTCAAACTTTTAAGACATGTTGACGGGTTGTTTTCGAGAGTGATCACGAAAAAAATAAATAAATACAACATTTTTCCTACCTAAACGAATGTTATTAAAACATAGGTACGTTTCCATAGGGGCTGCGGTTTCCAACGTATTTAAATATTTGTTTACCTCCATGAGTTATCGTCAGTACGTAGTTTCCAAGATTTTTCTGTATTTTCCAAATAGAAATAATTTTGCTTCTATGCTGCACTGGGAGTGAAAAAAAAAGTATAATACGACAGCTGCTTCTCTTCCCGGGCATACTGTACAAGTCAGTAGAGGGACAAGAGGGTCTTGGTGTTTTGTAGGCGATGGGCTGACCACCTGTCACTACTAACCGAACTTGTACATCTCAACTATACCCTCAAAATTGGTCAGAAGTGGCACCATGTGGTTCTATCGGCCCTTGGTGCTCTGTCTACCCCGTAAGGGATAAAGGCGTGATTATATGTATGTATATAAATAATTTAAATTAGGGTCGATTGTTCCAATGGTCAAATATGTTTTTGAAGGATAATATTTATGTCTCTATCTTGGTTAATATCATAATAATCTATTTTCCAATCTATAATACGATAAAAATATAAATTTAAATAAATAATCGTTTAAAAATGAAGAGCTAAATATGTTTCTAAGCGCGAATCTCGAGAACAGCTGAACCGTTTCGCTAATAATTTTTTTACAATATTTCTTAAAGTACGAGGATGGTTTTTACTGAGAGAAAATAAAAAAATGCATTTTCCGCTTTTTAATAGACCACGACTTTGTCAACGTGAAAGGGTGTAATAACCAGTGCAAAGCCGGGGCGGCTCCCTAGTTGAAAATATATTGCCATAATAATATTATGTTTTATGTTAACTTATTTTTTTATTTTTTTTATTCCAATCTTGCGATCGGTCAATTCGACCATTAGCAGATGTGTTGTGTGGTTTGAGTGTTAACTTATTTTTTAAAAAAAGCGTAATATTTTGTCGGTATGTTCAGTTATTTGCGTTATGTGCATGATCGTGAAGGATATCCGACAGCCATGTATAGCGCGGTCAGGATGATAATGAACAGAGACAGGTTGCTAGTCGTCTGAGAGATCGCCCCCGACTTTCTTAGTCGACTCTTACGACATGCACGGAAGGAAATGCAGCTAATGTATTCTATTGAAACCCCGCATCAGTACAAGCCTCAATCAATACATATCGACATCATTTCTTATGGCAAACTTTTTATCACAACGTCTAAACTAACGAACCTGCAAAATGACGGCTTTTTGCAATCATGAACAATTATCCATTCGATAGATAGAGAATCGAAGTTTTTTCTCTCCCCCCCCTTTATTACGGCAGTCCGCTAGTTTCCTGGCCCTCCTGACAGCAAGCGGCCAATAGCAGCGCTTGTGTTGGGGCCACGAACACCGAGGGTAAGCGGGAAAGTCCCGCGTGAAGACATGAGCTGTCCCAACCTAGGGAATAAGAGAGAAATATTTTAATTTAATAATAAATTACTCACCTTTACATCAGTCTCAGCTGTGCTAAACGTGCATACAGACGTGTGCTTAATAACTATGTTCCTAGATGTTAAAACTATAATTTTGTTTCTCCCTCTTTTAATCGTCCTATCTCTTTTCTCACCGCGGATGCAGACCACGTGTGTTCCCCCTATCTGCCAGTTGCCCAACCACCGCGGTACTGACCTCTCAATGGACAAGTGAATTTTTGTGTGTAACAAACTGACCTACCCAAAGGAGTGCCCTTCGTTTAAAAGTGAATTAACAGTAAAGAATAAATTACCTTCGTTTGCCGAAATTTGGCTAGTGTATAGCTATCGGGATGAAAAATAACGTTGCCAATATGCAATATAGAAAAGAGATGGTAAAATTCGTCATCCGAGTAATTGACCCGGTAGCTCAGTGGTGAGAGCGCTGGCACGCGGAATGCAGAGGTCGTGGGTTCGATTCCCACCCGGGTGAGGAATTTTTTCCATTTCTTTATTAATAATTTTATAACCAAATAAGATAATTAAATATATCTATCTATTCTATACATATAATAAAAATGTAACGGATCGCTGTCTGTACATGGAATATATATGAGAAAAAATATTATAGGAGATAACGCAATAGTACCCAAAATAATTTTTGGAATTTTTGTCTGTTTGTCGGTTTCTCTGTGCGTTTGTGCACGCTAATCTCAGAAACGTCTTAACCGATGCAGTTTTCAGGAATATATTGTGACAGGTCCCACTTACGAGTAACATATAGGCTACTTTTTATCCCGGGAAAATCTTTTTATCCCGGATATTTTCGACATTCTGTTTTTTCTGCAGTCCACGCGACTGGAGGTTTATTTAGAGTGTATGTATGTAATTAGGCATGCTCTAGCTAAAGTTTAAATGACTGACACTGGGTAAAAAACTTACGCAGTCGGTTTTTTCTTCAAGTGAATGAGATTATTATTCTGCCATGCTGCTCAGTAGGAAGTTAAGTAATTTAAGAATTAATATCACAAATAATATTATAGAACAAAGAAATTTCTACCCATTGTAAAATAAAAGTAATTTACGATTCGAGTCTACAAGGTGAACCACAATGAAAGTAACAACGTACAAGGAAGATCATTACAAGGAAACAAGGTCTGACACATATTGACGTCACGAGCTAGCCACTTTGTAGTACGAAACGGTGATGGCACTGATGGCCCAATGGTTAAGGCGTGCGTCTTCCAGACGGACGGCGTAGGTTCGATTCCAGTCACGGGCCTGTACCACTGAATTTATTTCATGTACCTGCGGGTTTTACTGTAGCAAAATTGTCACTTAGCTTGTGCCTCGGAAAGCACGTTAAACTGTCGGTCCTGCGCCTGATCTCTCTCCGGTCGTGTCGGCTTTCCGTCCCATATGAGATAATGGAGAAGAGAAATCGAGAGTGCACCTGTATTTGCGCACACACTTGTGCACTACAATTTCTGCGTCTCTTCATTAAGAACATTATTACCACACATAATACCTCAATCTTCAGCACGAAAAACTTTAGTTACCTAGGATAGCTTGTAATCAGGTGTTGTTAGATTTAAGGCGCAAACACTAGCTGGACTTTTTTGTGTTTGTGATCGAGGTTAGTGTGATCGTATTTTGACTCAATGTGAGATTTTATTTTGTGTTCAAGTGATGGTACTCGTACAATAGTATTTTGTGTCAGTGTGATGATATTTTTTGTCAGTATCATTATATTTTATGTTCATGTGATGGTATTTTGTGTTAGTTTAATAGTATTTTGTGTTAGTTTAATAGTATTTTGTGTTAGTTTAATAGTATTTTGTGTTAGTTTAATAGTATTTTGTGTCGGTACGATGATATTTTGTGTCAGTATCATTATATTTGATGTTCATGTGATGGTATTTTGTGTTAGTGTACTGGTATTTTGTGTTAGTTTAATAGTATTTTGTGTCGGTACGATGATATTTTGTGTCAGTGTCATTACATTTTATGTTCATGTGATGGCATTTTGTGTTAGTGTACTGGTATTTTGTGTTAGTTTAACAGTATTTTGTGTCGGTGTGATGATATTTTGTGTCAGTGTCATTACATTTTATGTTCATGTGATGGCATTTTGTGTTAGTGTACTGGTATTTTGTGTTAGTTTAATAGTATTTTGTGTCAGTGTGATATTATTTAGTTTGGTGTGACGGTATTTTATATAAGTATTGTAGTATTTTATGTTAGTATAATATTATTTTTATGCTAGTGTATGTTGTGTTAGTATGCTACTTTTGCTTCATTTTCCATGATAGTTATCTGTATTCACTATCTATACTTAATATATATTAATAATATTATAAAGCTGAAGAGTTTGTTTGTTTGTTTGTTTGTTTGATTGAACGCGCTAATCTCCGGAACTACTGGGTCGAATTAAAAAATTCTTTTTGTGTTGGATAGTCCATTTATCGAGGAAGGCTTTAGGCTATATATCATCACAGTGCGACCAATAGGGACGAAGAATAAGAGGAAAATGTGGAAAAAACGGGGAAAATTATTCAACTTTGGAGACTTCCGTTGCGTGCGCTGCGTAAACGGTTCAAGTTATCCAAAAAATATGTATGAAAGAATAAAATGACGTAGAAATGATATGAAAGAAAAAAATTGAAGGTCTAGACTGCCTGATGCAGAACCCTTAGCAGCCCAGCTAAACTTTGAGAGATATGAAAATACCGTCTTAGGAAAAGTTGCTCAGCATGATAAGCACTTTCTAATAACGTAATAAATTTAAGGTCTAGATAACCTGATGCAGAACCCTTAACAGCCCAGCTAAATTTTGAGAGATATGAAAATACCGTCTTAGGAAAAGTTATTCAACATTTTAAAAGAATTCAATTCCCAGTTAAGTTATCTTTTGCTGTAACAATTAATAAATCACAGGGGCAAACGTTTAAACACGTTGGAATTGACTTACGTCAAGACTGCTTTTCACACGGCCAATTATATGTCGCGTTGTCAAGATCGGGTTGCGGAGAAAATCAGTATGTTCTTCTGCCACAAGAAAATAAAACAAAAAATATAATTTACGCAGAAGTACTTTAAAATATTTTATTCTGTTTGTTGACGCGGACGAAGTCGCGGGCAACAGCTATCTTAATATATAAAAAATCCGTGTCACTGTGTATGTTCCGAATAAACTCAAAAACGAGTCAACTGATATTCATGAAAATTGGTTAGGATAGTTATTATTTAAATTAATGGTCTTAATAACTAATAATTAATAAAAAACTGATCATCAACGATGGTTGTTGTTAATAATCGTACGTTTCATAAATCTGCAACAGATGGCGCCTTCTGAATTCTTCTGTCTTTTCTGCAGTCCACGCGGACGGAGTCGCGGGCGTCCGCTATGATATTATATTCTAGTTACAGTGCTACAACACTCACCAAAGTAGTCATTGATAGTAAATGATATATAGGATGTAACAACAGGAGTATGTAAAGCGAAACGCCACAAAAAATAATCAAATTTCGTGTACATTAGCTTCTCTACAATGGGCTATTTCCATAGCATTTTTTGTTATGTGTATGAGACGACAGACAAACAAGCGACTCAAGCAAACACTGGTTTATTCCACTTTTCACTTCTACCTTCAGGTTACAATATTGATAACTTATAAAATACCTACAACTCCCTTTCAATAAACAAAAGTGGAGTTTAATAAATATAGCAAACATAAAATATATATTTCTTTAAATCTCATCATCATACATTTTAACAAATTAAATTGCATACTCAATTAAAATTATTATAGCATTATATTAATAAAAAGATTGTTCTACATTCCATTATACCGTTATATCATGAATGACGTTATTATAACTAAACATCAGAGTATCTTTTGATTTACATATTAGTACATAACTTTACATGGTACCTACTAGATGATAATATGATTCGTTAGTGGTTCATTATGATACATTACCCACTAATAAACAAAATTACAATTTTATCATTATAATTATAAGAACGCACATTTCGTGGGTGTATATACAGCGATTTTTTTATCAAAATAAGAAGTTATAACTCTGCACTAAAGTATAGGTAAGAAGGTATATAACATGGATCAAGAAATCTCATTGTGTTATCATTACCAGTAGGTAGGAAATTAAGGATAGCCTTAACAATAGCAAGGTGCCTACGTGACTACTTGAGATTAAATTACATAATTAATTCAATATATTATTATATATATTCAATATAAATATAATTAAATTAAAATTCATTAATGATTTTGTTCATTCATACATGCGACTTCATGCGAGGCGGAGCAACCTTGCCATGCCGTTGCTTCAGGCGGGATAGCCCCAGCGATCAGGAGGTTTCACTGTCCTGCCATAACGAGTACAATAATAATTATTAGATAAGTTACCATGTCCACTACTTGTTTGTTGCACTGGCATACTGGAGCTGATGGAGACAGTTTCGGGATGTGATGAGATACATATATCATCATATTGTGTAGGTATATGATTATAATCAATTCGTCGATTTGAATCTAATATTATGTGTCTTCTATTTCTTCTTAACGTACCCCCTGAGCACATTGTTATCAAATAAGATCTTGGCCCATACATTTTTTTAATTGTACCTGACAACCAGCGATTATTTAATCTTACTTTTACTTTTTGCCCAATTGACAAAATTCCTAGGTGCCTCGATCTTGAATCATAGCTAAGCTTTTGTTTGTTTTGACGTATTTTTAATTTATGTACTGTATCTCTATGAAGTTTAGGTAACAATAATTTCGGTGAGCACGGTACCACACTGCGTAGCTTTCTACTGAATAACAATTCTGCTGGGGAAGCAATATCCTTACATAGCGGTGTGTTTCGATATTCCAATAATGCTAGCTGTAAATCTGATTTGTCGAATGTTGTTTTGCGCATAATATTTTTGACCGTTTGAATAGCTCGTTCTACCTGACCATTCGACTGCGGATATCTAGGTGAAGAGGTTACATGCTGAAAATTCCACTGTTTTGAGAATAGCCTGAAACTGTTACATGAAAATTCTGGGCCGTTATCAGACATTACGATCTCGGGAATACCATGTCTACTAAAAATTTGTTTTATCTTTTTAATTACTTTGTCTGAAGTTAATGAATTTAGTTTTGCCACTTCGGCAAACTTACTATAATAATCTATAACTAGTATATAGGACTTGCTACCAAAATGAAATACGTCCACCCCTACCTTACTCCATGCTCTGCTAGGTACGTCGTGTGGAAGTAAAGGTTCCCTGGTGTTTTGTTTACGATAAGTAAGACACGCCTGGCAGTTAGATAGATAATCTTGTAGTTGTGAATTTATGTTTGGCCAATACATAGTCTCTCTGGCTCGTAATAAACATTTTTCAATTCCTAAATGACTTGTGTGTAGTTTCTTTAGCATTTCGTGACGCATACATTTAGGTATAACCACACGCAATCCTTTCCAAACAATTCCATAATTTACAGTCAGGTCACCCCTAATATTCCAAAAGACTTTAATGTTATCTTTTACTTTATTTTTATCATTTGGCCATCCATGTTTTATTATTTTGATTAAATCTTGCAAATCATCATCCTCTTTTGTGTATTTTTGTATGTCTAGGAAATGAGTGTCTGTTAATGGGTTACTAGCTGATAACGAGCACACCTGCGCTTGTGCATCCAGGTGGTCTAGAGGGGCGGGGAAGCTATCTTGCCCGCTCGGTGCTACTGCCCTCGATAGTGTATCTGCTATGTAAAGATATTTACCTGGCTTATACACTAGTTTAAATACATAAGGTTGAAGACGTAATAACATTCTTTGTAAACGCGCCGGCGCACTTGCAAGCGGTTTATTGATAATGCTAATTAAAGGTTTATGATCGGTTTCGATTGTCACATCTGTTTTACCGTAAATATATGTATAAAATCTCTCGCATGCAAATACACACGCATATAACTCTTTTTCTATCTGGGCGTAGGATTGTTCCGTTTTGGTTAGAGCTTTTGATGCGTAACAAACGGGTAAATTTTCTTGCAGGAGACATGCACCTAAGCCATTCTTACTTGCATCAACTGATAGAACAACTGGCTTCTTTACATTAAAATATTTTAATATTGGAGGGTTTATCAAGGTAGCTTTAATATTTTCAAAACATTTATCGTGTAAATAATCCCAGTGCCATTCAATATCCTTTTTTAATAATTGTCTTAGTACAGCAGTTTTGTCGGAAAAGTTGGGTATAAAAACTACTTACATAAGTTACCAGACCCAGAAATCTTTCTAGTCCTTTTACATCTTTAGGTACTGGCATGTTTTTGATAGCAGAAATATGTGAGTCATCGGGGCATACACCGTTTGATGTTATTTTATGGCCTAAATACTTAAGTTCTTTCAAACCTATTTTGCACTTATTCCTGTTTAATTTAATGTTTATATCACGACATCTTTGTAGAACTTTACGCAAACGTTGGTCGTGAATTTCTTTTGTATTTCCATAAACTAATAAATCATCAATAAACAGAATTACTCCCTCAATGTCGTCGAAATGCCCGAACAATCTTTTATGAAAAATTTCTGATGCAGATGATATACCATATGGCATGCGCAAATATTTAAACCTTCCAAATGCAGTGTTAAAAGTGCATAAATCTGTACTTTGTTCATGAAGCTTGATCTGCCAAAAGCCTTGTTTGGCGTCTAATGTACTAAAGAATTTTGCACCTGATAAGTTCGCCATTATTTCGTCAAGGGTGGGTAATTTAAAATGTTCCCTCATTATTGCTTTATTGAGATCACGCGGATCCAGACAAATTCGAAGCTCCCCGCTCGGTTTCTTCACCACCGTCATGCTATTTACCCAATTTGTGGGTCCTTCTACTCTCGCTATGATACCATCCCTTTGCATCTCTAAAAGTTTGCATTTAACTTCTTCCCTGATTGCAATTGGCAATTTCCTAGGGGCATGCACTATCGGTACCGCATCGCTTTTTATCTTTATTTTATATGTGCCTGGTAAACAACCCATTCCTATAAAAATATCACTAAAATCATCTAAAATTTTCTCACTATTATTCGACACACTGACATTCATAATTCTCTTTATTAAGTTTAATTCTTCACATGAACTTTTGCCTAATATAGGAATTGAATCAACATCCGCAATAATAAATTGTAGTATGAATGTATTATTTTTATATATAGTTTTTAAATAACATTTGCCTATTACTGAAATGTTGCTACCTGAATAACCCTGTAACTGTAATGACGTATCAGTTAACTTATTTTCTGATAAGCCTATATTTTTTAAATATTGCTTAGGTAACACATTGACGTCAGCTCCAGTATCCAATTTAAAATTTAAATAAGCATTGTTTATTTGTAACATGACTAACCAATCATTACTTTTGTTATATGTATGCTCCCTTACCTGATCGCTGCAACTGTCCCGTATTGCGTACACTCTGCACATTCTTGCGTAATGATTCATGCGATTACATTTAACACATTTTTGACCATACGCTGGGCACTTAAACATCTCATGTCTATTTCCACACTTCCAACAATTTCTGTTTACATTTTGTAATTTGTTTTCACGTTTACTTGATTCGTATCTCGTTCGATCTTGATATGATTTTGTTTCTGCGCGAGCGCGATGTACTGGCCTAGCCCCGTAGTTCGTTCGCCCGGTCGACGGCATCAGCGGCCGAAACGCCGCGTTTGAAATCCTGGCATTTCTACGTACCTCGCGGTGACCAATCCAATGTATCTTTTTATCTTCTTGCTTGGCTTGCTGCTCAATATTTTTATATTCCGAGACGACATGAATGTTTTGTTCTAAATTGTCCGTACTACGTATTTTTACAGATTGAGCTCTCGACATCTCAGCTAATTTGCATATGTCCACCGCCTTTTGCAAGGTCAGACCTTGTTCTCTAAGAAGACGCTCCCTCATATTTCCGTCTCGTAGTCCACATATTAAAATGTCTCGAGTCAACTCATCACATAATATTCCAAACTCGCACTTGACGGCCATCTTCTTTAGTTCGAATGCGTATTGTTCTATGGACTCCATATCTTGCTGTATGCGCGTAAAAAATACATAACGTTCGACGGTGACATTTTTCTTTGGCAAGAAAAAGTCATCATATTTTAATAAGACCTCTTCAACGGTTCTGAATTCCTCTGCGAACTGATCATAGACTTCTTGACACTTTTCTCCAATAATGTGCAATAAAATGCTGATCTGTACTTGTTTATCTTTCTTCGTTAATTCACAGGCTTCATAATATACTTTAAATGATTTTTTCCACTTTTCCCACTCTTTACTTAAATTTCCCGATGTTACACTAGATAAATCATTATCGAATTTAAATGGCGGTGGCGGTTGTAACATTGACTCCATTTCTTAGTTTATGTAGTTGATTCGTAATTATTTTATTATTATTTTGTTTACATCTCACGCTAAACGTTTTTAGCAGAAGTAATATTATTATATGCACTTATTAAATACCGGCTGCGCCATGTTATGTGTATGAGACGACAGACAAACAAGCGACTCAAGCAAACACTGGTTTATTCCACTTTTCACTTCTACCTTCAGGTTACAATATTGATAACTTATAAAATACCTACAATATATATATAAAATACTTTTGTTACACACTATAAATTCCACGTATACAGTGGTAAAACCCAAATCGCCTTCCACTCACCGTAGCCGACACTCCTGGGCACCGCCACGAGCGCCAGCGCACGCGCGTCCGGCGCGCACAGCCAGCCGGCGCGGATGTACACGTGCGTGCTGCCCACGCACAGGCAGGACCAGCACAGCACTGGGGCGGGAGTGGGCGAATACATGTGCATGCAGTTTACGACACATTAGCTATACCCTCAAAATTGGTCAGAAGTGGCACCATGTAGTTCTATCGGCCCTTGGTGCTCTGCCTACCCCGTAACGGATAAAGGCGTGATTATAATGTATGTAGCTGTACAGCTGATTGGGCAATACTGAATAGTGCGGTCTGTCAACACTCAGGCACAACCAGCACAACACTGGGTGGGCAGCAGTGAGCATGCGGCACGACAAGACAAATGTACATAGATACACTTTACAACAAATCATCTATAACTACACTATTGAGTGGGCAGCAGTGGGCATGGGGCACGAGGAGACTAATAAACGTACATACACTTTACATCATAACACATTAACTACACGAAGAAACGAATAACAACACAACAGGTTTTCACAGGTATACAATAAAGAATATGGGTAGGTACTTAAATATTTACATACACTGACATCAACCTATTGCAGTCCACTGCTGTAGACATCCTCAGAACATGCTATAAGGCTATTGACAGGCGGGTTGGTGAACAATGTGATTATCGGATTATGTAGGTACATATTTTGAGCGACATAATTAAGGTGGCTGATAAGGTGGCGTTATTCTACTCTAACACCACACGGCCCTATCATTTATTCCAACTTAGCCACAAAAATTTACAATTTCACCTAGACACCATCTACAAATAATCCAAAAATCTACCAGACACTAATAATAATGTACAATTTTTAGCTAAATCATACGCAAAATCTACCATTTCTTCAAAAAAAAAAACAACAACAAACAAATATCTACCAAAAATAAACAAAAATCTACCAAACACAAATAAAATTCTACCATTTTCCCACCAAAATCTACCAAACTCACCCAGCATCAGCGTAACCAGCAGATCTCCCACCGCCACCGGCCCCGCCTCCACCAACCGCTCACAGCACTCCACATACAGCAGCAGCAACGCGGCCAGCTGCGGGGCGCGCGGGGTGGGGGCGGCGCGCCGGAGGTAGCCGATGGTGAAGGGGGGGACGGCGGCTAGCAGGTAGAGGAGGCAGGATGGGGGCGGCAGGGCTAGGCGGTCGCACTGGGGAAGGGGGGGTAGACTTGAAGTCAAGTTGGCTCCAATGTATAAAAACGTCTCTTTTCCGAAAGGGTAGCTAAAGATCAGTATGAAGTACCCAATTACTGGAGTCAAGTGGATTTTAAACGAAACCAATTGCCTTTCATTATTTGGAGATTCTGCTTGATATGTGGGTTCGAATCTTGGTAACATGACATAATAAACAACGGATGCTTCTATCATCGTTATATCTGTGTTTATACGGGACTATTGGAAGACATCTCCTTCTGTTTACTAAGAGTCGACTTCTTACTGATTATTTTCATTTGTCCTCGCTATGTTATGATCCTGTAAACTACTATCAAATGTCTCCGCTATGCTAAACTACCGCCCCTTCCCCTCACCGCCACGGCCGCCAGCGCGGGCGCCGCGAGCGCATGCGCCCCCCCGCACGCGGCCAGCGCGGCCGGCGCGCGCGCACTGCCCGCCAGCGCGAGCGCCAGCCACGCGCACGGCGCGCTCACTGCCGCACGCAGCACACTGCCGCAGAAACGCTTAGGATCAGTAGGGTAAGCATGAACCTCTTCACGCGGCGTAACGCTAGCGACTCGCAAGCAAAATCTATGTGATATGACAGTGGCTGGCCGATTTTCTAGAGACGGAGGGACTCTTTGTGATGATCTGCTTCAAGAAGCCGCCTCATAGGAAATGGACCTGGCTGCATCCCAACAAACGCATGAGGAACGAGATAGACTTCATATTGACCACCAATAGACGGATATTATATGACGTCTCGATGGTGTCAAACGGGAGAGATCACTACTAGTGAAGTCTACACTCCGACCCTCGGCCGTGCACATTCAAAACCGATCAAACAGCTTTGCTTGCTTAGAGGATTGGTCAGTGGATGATATAACAGGCTGGCAGAAACTGTCCACACGGTGGGGTCTAAATTCTATAGGCCTAATCGAAAAAGTAGACCCCAGAAAGTGACTAATCATACCCTCATCCTCATGGCGGAAAGGCGCTCAATGTCTCTGTACTCGTTCTATACGGTCAGAGGTGCTAAGGGAGATTGAGAGGTTCTACCGACAGCTATATAACTCGGTCCACTGTTGGACGTGGGCCTCTCCCAGGGCACGCCACAAGGCTACTGCCACAGGGGATTTTTGCCCATAGTCACCACGCTGGGCAGGTGGGTTGGTGATCGCAGTCTGATTTTCGGACTATGTTGTCAACATGGGAGGCGCTGCTGCCCGCCTCCCGGAAGCCCTTAATCGCCTCGTACGATACCCACGGACAGGCATGGGGTGGTACAAATTCTACTCTGCCGGCACCACGCGTCGTGTTGGATTGTTAGTAGCATTGTTATACATAACATTAATTTCAATTTTATACAGTGGAATAAACAAATATATAGCTGTAATAAAAAACAAATACCTAATTTATATTAGTAGAAAACAACTCACCCCTGAACAACCCTGCTATCCATACCAGCGTCCCCAAAAGCCGCCACAGTGACCACACACAACGCGGGAACCACCAGCATCGAGTGAGCGACCGACAGCGGGCACAGACGGGACCACGCGGGCGACGCGCGGGATCCCGCCGCGTAGTAGATGTACGATAGCGGGATGTAGCCAAGGTACTCTGTGTGGAGGACTCCTGAAGAAAAAAGAAGAAGAAAAATAGTTACGTTTGATACTGGATTTGAATTTGATTTGATTTGAAATTGAGATGAATTTAAGATTTTTTATTTAATTGGATTTTTCTATGCTGCTCTGGGAGTGAAAAAAAAAACCTATAATACTACAGCTGCTTCTCTTCAGGGCATACTGTACAAGTCAGTAGAGGGACAAGAGGGTCTTAGTGTTTTGTAGGCGAATGGCTGACCACATGTCACTACTAACCGAACTTGTACATCTAAACTATACCCTCAAAATAGGTCAGAAGTGGCACCATGTGGTTCTATCGGCCCTTGGTGCTCTGTACCTACCCCATAAGGGATAAAGGCGTGATTATATGTATGTATATATGTTTTAAACAACGAAAAGAAATACATACTTACTTTTATAATAGGTATGTATGTGTATTTTTTTATTCAATTATTTTTACATACTTAAGCAATGATATTTTTTACAATGAATATAATTTTGTGTTTAATGTCAGGAATGGCTGATAAAGCTAATATCATAAAATGCGGTAAGTAAATAAATTATGTAATTCTGAATATAATAGGTACCATAAAAGGTCTGTCTATCGGTAACCGACTAAAATTACATTTGGTACAAAGGTAGTCTAAAACCTAGAAAAGAACATAAAGCTATTCTGAATTTCAATAACGCTATGGAATCGTGGGCGGCCACAGTTAACTATAATACATCAAACCTGGATAGCGAAGTTCAAGGGAGCACAATCTATTCTCGCTTATAGAGGTTTCTCACTAACCCGAGTTTCTCGCTAATCAGGTACAGTCAGGGTAGCGTTTCTGTCTTACTACAGTAAGTCATGTGCGCACAACATATATTAACGTGTATACTACTGATATCAAAGTACCAAGATGCTAAAATCATGCACATTTGGTAAAAAATCTGTCAAATTTTGAATGTATTTTGTCGAATATTCTAAAACCGCCGCCAAAGTACTGAACCGTCTCCAAGCATTTAATGCTAGCTTCATGGAAAGGCTTTATTTCTGTTTCCGGAATTCAATGTCAGCTGAAGAGTTTGTTTGTTTGTTTGAACGCGCTAATCTCAGGAATACTGGTCTGATTTGAAAAATTCTTTATGAAAAGCCCGTTTTCGAGGAAGTCTATAGGGTTTAGCAATGCTTTGCAATGCCCCCTTTTTGGGCGACCGCTAGTAATAAAATAAAGCTCATCTCTCGCGTAGCAGTCCACTCTCTCTTACAGAGGTTTCTGTTTCTCGCTGATGGAATCGTGGCCAGTTTTCTCACTTATCCAGTTCTCACTTACCCAGGTTTGAAGTATTCATATTTTTTAAAAACTTTTGGACTTTAAAAATATTAAATAAATATCAAAATCTAAACATGCTTTTCAGAAATCTAAAATCTGAGCACCTTACAGTTTTTTGTGCAAAATTTGGTGTCGTAAATAAGCTAATATAACTTTTGTGGATATAACTATTAATAACAAATACTCATTTATTGCCAATATTAAATTATAATTAAATGACCAATTCCTAGCATAAAAAATAAGAATAAAATTTCAATTACATGGCTGTATGGGTGCAATGCGTTCTAGAATGATCTAAGAGAGAACATGCAGGGTAGTTGCCTCCAGGAGCTCCATAATGGGGACCCAAAACGGCACAGGCAACTGAAATCAGGACGCCGATAACAAGCCATCTTTTCTTCACTTCATGCCACAAATCCAGTCGATATTCATTGCTTTTTCTATTGGAACCATCATCTTGTATATACAAAACTTCAGTAGAAGCATTAAAATAGTCCATTTTATAGTTATTTACGTAAATTATTATCACGAATCTAAGTTTATGTTTTCACTATTAATTTCATAGCTTCTATACGCAAATTCATATCTAAGTTATTGAAATTTGTATCACAATACGCTAGAATGCATGTTTGAATATAATTTGGATTATTTTATAGTGAAAATTCAAAATTATTTTTATTCTGTGCTCATAAAAGTTTTAAAATCCGCGCATTGCCGCGCATCTGCAATGCCGTAAAATTACGTCACTTGACAGTTACTTGGATCTATTTATACGCATGTGTATTTTGATCACCTCATATGAATGAAGCTAGTAATATCTTAAATAAAATATTTTCGGTTTAATTTTGTGTATTTTTTTAGATGTGTACTAAAAATTCTACCAACTTAAATTATTCCAAACTTCAACAGTAAAATAGGCGTATTGAAATAAATATTTTTATCGCATAATATTGAAACATGTTTTTTATTCTTATAACGAAACGTTGTGGCTACGTTTAAAATTAAGAAGCTGTTTATGTTTTACCCACAGTTAGCAAGCAACCGTAACTTCATTACCAGCTAATAAACGATATGTTTCTAATAATGTATTTAACAATTTTTATCATTATGGTTTTTTTATATTATCCCCACGCCATTTTATACGTATATGTATATCGACATATATACCATGACGGGAGTCTCTCGTGTCGATATCCGGGATAAATTTTTGGATTGTTCCCTTTGCCGAAACTGACATTGACGTTTGTATGACTGACAGTTCGTCAAAAACATATCAAAAATATAAAATACGCAATTCGTCGCGACGAATTTGTTTAAAATAATTTTTTCACATTGTATTTAAATAAACAGCAATAAGAATAAACAGAAATGTTAATTAGCCCTGTTAGACTAGTTGGCTTAGCTACTAAAAAATGTTCTCCACTTTTAAGGTTAGTTTTTTTTGTTTTCATACTGACTTACTGAAAATCCAAAATTCAGACTGAAATTAGTGCTTTAGTTGCAAACCCTAAACCATACTCAAAGCGTGCACCAACTAGATATAAACGTTAAGTTCTCCTATGACTTGAGAGCATAAAATTAAAGAAGTGTGTAGATGTTGAATTCAGACTAAGAGTTTTTTTCTCAATTTCAGCTGTGTTCGCCACAAAGCAGCATACGAAGGTGATGGCAAGACAACCGTCAAAGTTATTAACCAAGATCTGGACCTAGGGCTAATGATTGATACATATGCAACTGTAAGATATCTTTATTATTTTGCCAGCCACAACTTCTGTGTGAACTATATATGTATATAATAATAATAATAAAAAGCATTTATTTCGAAAAAACATACATATAAATTCACGTCAGGTGCATCAAAAACAATCACTTATTTTACTGCGCGCCCGACATAGGTACATACTCATATACATTTGTATATATTCATTTTCAAACCAATCCATAAATATATCGGCTAAGAGAGCTGAAAGTGGAGAACCCATAGTAAAACCAGCCTTTTGTATGTAATAAGTACTATTATAGCAAAAATAATTCTGGCTCATACAAATTCTAGTTAAGGTAATAAGATTATCTGCCTCCATTGGATTTAATTTAACCTTTTCACTCCAACTTTTAATAATATTTAAACATTCCTTGTAAGGAACATTTGTAAACAAACTCTCAACATCTAAATAAAATTATTTGGAATTTGTTGATAATTTAATATTTTTAATTTTATCTATTAAATTTAGACTATTATTGACACTATATTTGAGTGTATTTTGAAGTTTTTCCTTTATATTGTCATTCAAAAATTTTGCCAATTTATAAGCTGGAGCTCCAATATATGAAACAACTGGCCTTAATGGTATATTATCTTTATGAATTTTTGGTAAACCATATAACAATGGTGTTACTAGGTTCATAGAAATATAACATTCCTTTAAATAAGCAGACTTTGGAAAAATATATTCAGCAGAAGTAATACATTGCTTTAACTGTGCATGGAATTTCTTAGTTGGAGTTTATCTTTGAAACACTACCAAACCAACATTCACATAAACTTCCATTTTGAGTAGGATTATGATGATAGTCATAACATTTTTACATTGTACATGTATGTATCATGGGAACACAGCAGTTCCCAGAACAACATAGAAGAAATGCTTAGCATAGCAGTGTATAAAACATCAGCGATAAGATGTTAGCTCATCTCCTGCACAGAAGGAGATGCAGCTGATGTATTCTAGTGAAGCCTCGCATCAGCACAGGAATACATAGTCATCCCTATAACCACTAGCTAGCCTATTAAGTGCCACGTAAGAGGTGAGCCTACCACTGATTTCCTTTGTTATTTTTTCATACATTTACACCTGATTCTCTTCTCTTTGATTACAGCATGGATTCAGATTGAACAATGGACTCACTGTGCTTGGACCTATGGCCATATTCCCAAGGTAATGTCATACCTACAGAAATATACAGATACACAAAAAAACTCAACAGAGTAATGATGAGATGATGTCATAAACATGGTTGTAAAATCTCCTTGATGATCCTGCAGTTCTGGTAATTGCATGTTCTATGCACAACACAAATTCTATGTAGGTATGTGTATGTATATGACTTTTAGCCATATTCTGTTGTTCAGGTCAGTCCTGTCATGGCAGGTTCCGTGTGCAGCTGAAATCACTCCGGAATCTCTACGCCTGTTCAAACTCCTCGAGCCTAAAATAGACTTGGTGGTAAGTCATCTGTTTCACTTTCTGGTATATTTAATGACATTAAATGTTAACTTTAGTTTACTTTTAGTGGAGCCATCTATTACAATGCAGACAGAACCAAAGTCCAATAGAAATCCTAACACATGATATTGAAGTTTCACACAATGATTGGAATATGTATATGTGGGCCAAACAACAACTAGTGGCCTGGTGGGGCTGGGGGCTTCTCTTTTCACCACCCCTATATTCCTACTTAATATTGTAACGACTAGTTCCAAATGCCTATGTATGTAACATAGGCTGCATCCCCAGCAGAGGCGGCTCGTCCTAAGGAGCGCTGGTGCAGTGCACTCCCACCCACGAAGATTACATTAGGCAATCTATATTTCTCTATATTTATAATTATCTTTCAATTCTTCTATGTTTATACAATAGTGTCTACGCGTTCGTCTCAAGTAAGTTGTGATCTTATGTATCGAGTGGAGCGCTAGCAATCGCGCTCCAATGAAACGAAATTTGGTACGATTCCTAGTACTTTATTCAATGAGTGCGAAAGAGACATACCGACATAGGCCGGCGCATGAAACAGAAGATTTCGTATGAAAAATTAGCCTAATCTTGAGCGCCGCTCACATTAATTCGTAGTGTGCGTTTGCGGCCTGCGAACGCGATATGGTTGCCCTTAATGTGTTTCATTAGGTCATATCATCAGTGATTTTGATTTTGAAATTTCTTTATTACTTTATAGAAAAACTTATAATCTAATGTACAATTTACTACAACTATACATTACCGGAATATTGTGTAGATACCTTTAGGCTGCTTATAGATGGGTAACTCGTCATATTAAAACGAGGACGAGGGAGTACCTCAATTCTTAACCAAAAGCAATTCTATGTTAGGGTAATAAGACTGGATATTGATTGAGTGAATGGTAATAAGCCTCGAAATCTCCTCGCGAGGTACACCTCATTTTGAGGTGTTCACCTCATTTAACCAAAAGCCATTCCATTTTAGGGTAATAAGACTGGATATTGATTGAGTGAATGGTAATAAACCTCAAGTCGCGCTCGCGACTCATTACCTCATCGCCTCAACACCTCACATTTGAGGTGTTCACCTCGTTTAACTAAAATGTTATCTAATGTCACGGTGATAAGACTTACAATCGTGACAGTAATATGTGTTGAGTGAGTGAGAGAGCCTCGACGACGCGACGGCGACAACTCGACTCGCGAGCGAGTATGTTTCATTTCTGTTCGTTCGTTCAGTGAGTGAATGAGGTGAGTTGTAGAATGAGTGAGGAGATTGCGGGTGCACGCAAATAGGAGCGCTATTTCGACCGTGATAAGTATCTTAATATGTAAAACGAGGATGAGGTGTGAGGTGTTGTAAAATTAAAACGAGGCCTACCTCGAATTTTGCTGCGGTGAGGACCTCAAATTAGGTGACTCACGAGTGAGGAGCTCATCGCTAAGGTTGCTGCACCTTTAAAAGTTTTGTAATACATACCAACAGGTATTATGATTCACTCTTAACAACAATAAATATTATATTTTAAATAGGTATTTAAATATTAACTAGACAAAACTTACATGGGCTCACTAGTATTGAGTATTCCATTTGTTACACTAAACACATTCAAATCATATAATGCAACAATTGCAAAAGTTATGAGCATCATAATATTGCACTAATACATTTGTTTAATCCTACTATGCTACTACAACTTATTAAATAAAACAATTTAATGTTGCTAGGAAAGAGGGTAGATAACACACATTTGGACATCAAAATATACTACACAGTGTAATCCGAACAGCAACACAACATAATTAAACAGACTGAATTCATTCAGTAATGGAGTGAACACGCGCGGCGTTTCCAAACTGTAATTTTGCAAGCGCTCATATTTAAAAAAATGTGAACCCCCATCGTGGGTCTCCATCATAGTGGGGTAACAAACCAAAACAAAAGAGCATCAAGAAGACCATTCAGCCATGTTCCTTGCTATATATTCTAGTGTTACATAAGCTGCAAGCTGATCGATGTCCTCTTATAATTTCAGATAATAGGTTTAGAAACCAGTGAGCGCTCGGTGATAGACTCGGTGTTCCGAGCAGCGAAGGCCAGTGAGCTTGGAGTGGAGATCCTGTTGACTGAACACGCTTGTTCCACCTTCAACTTCCTCAATGCTGAGGGCAGGTAAGTGAAGTAAAGATAGACTTGTGAAGTATTTATACCTATTACCTTTCTATAATCATGTTTTATTTATGACATTACTACTTCGCCCGTGTGAGGGGGCTTTGTACTCGTGCAAAGCCAGGGCGGGTCCCAAGTTATGCATATAAATCTTCCTCTTGAATCACTCTATTTATTTAAAACAACCGCATCAAAATCCGTTGCGTAGTTTTAAAGATCTAAGCATACATAGGGACAGACGGACAGTGACAGAGACAACTTTGTTTGATACTATTGTAGTGTTAATGATATTATCATAGAGGAATAAGATGTAGACATAGAGTGCTAATGTCATACTAACAGTTTCGATGCACCATTAGACTTTTCGATGCCTCACAATTCTAGTTCTTGACACTTAGATTCTATTAGTGTAATGTATAGTAATGTACTACATTACTAATGTATTGTAACGTGTAGTAATGCAATCTAAGTGTCAAGGACTGGAATTGTGAGGCACCGAAAAGTCTAATGGTACATCGAAACTATTAGTATGACATGAGGACTCTATGTCTACATCTTATTCCTCTATGATGATATGGACTAAATAGCGTGAGTCTCATGTAAAAATAACTATGCGGTGTTTCCGAAATGAAATAGGGTATCCAGAACTGGAGGGTCATAAACGAGATCCTTTAGCATAGCGGAGACAGATATTAAAACAGTTACAAACTCATTGCTTGACAGAACGTCCCTGAGTACCTTAGTCGACTCTTACGACATGCACGGAAGGAGATGCAGCTGATGTATTCTAGTGAAGCCAAAACGTACAATTTCTCAAAATGCAGGTTACCCAAACGAGTGTTTGTCGTCAGGTCGGTGGCCGGCGCCCTCATACCTCCGATGTTTCTCTCGATGAATGAAAACGACATGCTACAAGCGCAAATGCATTACAACAACATATTTAACAAGGATCTGCTGACGTGACAGACATTGTCTGCATAACACATCGAAGAATATCTGTACAGGTTGTAATAGAAGGGGTATGTTAAATCATCATTCATATTCCTGCCCTTTTCTCATTTACCGAGTCGCGCAATATGTTTTCTTTCGAAACTCATACAAGGGTTAGATTTTTTTTTTACGGCCGGCTGCCTGCCTACCGCCAACCTTCCGCGATTATGTCTAAATATCCTGTATCAAACCAACTGTCATATATATAAAGTTGGGGGTAGACTATAAACTACTCAACTAGTCAAATGATATTTTGGCGATAGGTTTCTAATGGTTGGCTATTTACAAATAATTTTACTTACATACCCTTTCTGTTACCCTATCTATGTACAAGATGCAATTAAAAAATGTTAGAATTGTGAAATGTTAGCTCCTAATAGAGAATTGTAAATATTTATTACATTAAGTAGCTTTTTAATTTGCAATTATTAATAAATAATATTAATAATTTATTTATATCTTTTACCTTTAAATCTTACAATAAATAAATACATTTATGTCTCCGACCGTATTTCGGTCATGGCGGCCAATCTCAACGGAGCTTGTCCAGGTGCGCAGGTGATATTATAGTGCACAAATATGTGCGCAAACACAGGTGCACTCTCTATTCCTTTACTCTCACAGTCGGATAGGATGGAAAACACGACCGGAGAGATCAAGATACAGTCATCAAAAGAGAGAGAGAGAGAGGACATAAAATCACGCCTCTCTCCCTGCGGGAGGTACATTTATTCCTAAATAACTCAGAAATGTTCATACAATAGTAAAAATAAACATTTCATATATTTCGAATCTAAAATTTTATGAATAGAATATTAAATCGGTCGTCTAAGCGTCACTGAATTTTTGGAAAAAATAAACATTATGTACTTAAAGGCATCTTTATTATTAAGACTAGGTCAAAATGGTTACAAGTTATAATAAAATTAATATCTTATTACAATAATAATGCGGTACAAAACTTACTGAATAAAAAAACATTTATAATTAAAGAAATCCATAAGGTCAACTATGTTCCAATGACCATTCCTAGTAGATAATGTCTCCGACCGAATTTCGGTCAAGGCGGGCCAATCTCAACGTAAATTGCCCAACTATGCACGTCTTAACAACTGGCAGATTTTTCAATAGATAGACAGTTTATCAGTTTAACTGATGAATTTTGATACTGTCTTGCTCTAAAACTTCAAGATTCAAACATAAACTTTATCGTTCATACATACCTAAGCTATGGAAATATCATCCCTAAAGATATCTGAAATCATTAAAAATTACCTACCTACTAATTTTCTCGTTGATTATACAGTTGTTAATTACGTAATAAGGTGAGAGCCTACCGCCGCTTTTTGCCTAAAACCTTAGGAACAATTCTGAGAATTACATAATAAGCAAACTTATATCAACATAAACACTTTCTTCTATACTAAGCAAGGCACTTACTAATAACATATATTCTTATAATATTAATAATAACATATATATGTATTAGAAATGGTCATCGGTGACAAACAAACATACATTACAGCTAACAACTTAAGTCATAAAAAATATTTATACAAGGTTTAACAAAAGGGCTTATGTTAAACGAAATAATATGAAAATAGCCCACTATAAAGAACCTATATGCAAGGTTATAAAGTCGAAACCACTTTTTTTTTCAAAGTAATATGGAAAAATCCGCAACAGAAAATGTTCATACAAATTTGAATAATAAACATGTGATTTCAAGCCTAAAATTTTCTGAATAAGGTCCTTTATAGTGGGCAAATTTTAAAGCATTTTGCTTAACATACCCTTTTTGTTACATCCTGTAGTCACTTTTATAAAAAAATTATAAAAGAAAATTACTTACGCAATAAAATATTTGTAATAGCTTAACAATACATATTTAAATTCGTTAAAAAACAATCTAATTCAACAGTAAAAGTAAAATAAATACAGTCTCATTCGCGAAAAACTACTGCGAGTGTAGAAAGAGACAACTAGCTTCTATGTGCATTAATTATATCTCGCTCTTGCGTTAAAAAAAACTAGATTTGTTAGAAAGAGACAGCAATATAAGTAGACTAATCATCGAAGCTCATCTAACGTGTTAATATACATACATATATAGGTATACATATACATACATATATACACGGATGTGTTCCCGAAATGGGATAGCCAAAACAGCAAGATCATAAAGGAGACCCCATAGCAACGTTTGGCATAGTGTGGTGTGTAAAAGATGAGTGACAAGCTAGCTCATCGCCTGAGAGAACGTCCCCGAGTTCCTTAGTCGACTCTTACGACATGCACGGAAGGAGATGCAGCTGATGTATTCTAGTGAAGTCCCGCATCAGTAAAGAACACTTTAGATGAGCAACAACCACTGAATTGTTTAAATATGTGTAGGTAATTTTATAATCTATATATTCTTCTATACATATAATAAAAATGTAATGGATCGCTGTCTGTGCATTGAAGATATATGAGAAAATATATTATAGGAGACCTTTATCAACTCAATAGTACCCAAAAAAATGATTTTTGGAATTTTTGTCTGTTTATCTGTGCGTTTGTGCACGCTAATCTCAGAAACGGCTGAACCGATTTCGATGCAGTTTTCAGGAATATATTGTGACAGGTCCCACTTAACACATAGGCTACTTTTTATACCGGGAAAATGTTTTTATCCCGGATAATTTCGACATTTTGTATTTTCTGCAGTCCACGCGGACGGAGTCGCAGGTGTCCACTATTTTATAATATTTTTAGCACCAATTCAATATAAATTAATCTAATACTGAGCGTAACAAAATTCAATGAATATCTTCATATGAAATGAAATGAAAATAAAAATAGCTGCCTATAAAGAACTTTCTACAAAATTTGAGACTCGAAATGAAATGGTTATTAAAAAAAAAGTAGGGAGAAATTCCTAAACAACTCAGATATGTTCATACAATGTTGAAAAATAAACATTATGAATGTACTTAACAGTGGGCTAAATAATGTCTCCGAACGAATTTCGGTCAAGGTGGCCAATCTCTATGGAGTTTATCCAACTGCGCAGGAGATATTATAGTGCACAAGTGTGTGCGCAAACACAGGTGCACTCTCTATTCCGTCACTCTCATAGACCGACGGGAAGGAGAGCCGCCTATGGCTTAGGCTGCACTACGGCTAAACCGCCGCGGTTTTTTCCGCGACTGATTTTAAAAACAGCGTTTTGTTACATGGCTAGCGGGTAAAAACCGCGCAAAAATTTTAGGCTCAGATCTTTATATTCGCGGTTTTTAACCGTAGTGTGTATGTCTCTAGCGGTTTCGCGGTTAGCCGCTTGCGGGAAAAAACCGTAGTGCACGGCCTTAGCCTAACATACCCTTTTCTTACGCTCTATCAGTGATTCCCAAAATGGTCCAGGTGGACCCCCGGGGTCCACAGGAGACTCGAAGGGGGTCTACGTTGGAGTGAAAAAATGGGGGTTCACAATTAATTTGTATGTGGTGTAGGCCTGTAGGGGGTCCACCAGAACCAGGAAACTTAACCCCTGCTCTATACAGGATGTTTTTTCGTTGCCACCCTTAACGAAGGGTACGTACTCTATACATAATTTTTTTTATTTTTCTTTTTAATTACTTGATCGGGCGAAATTTATAGTGTCCAGTGTTTATGCTAGTTTTTTCATAGACAGATATTAATTAATTCTCGTGAAAAAATCTTGCTACACGCGTCAATGTGCATTTATGCAGAAAAACGCAGTCTATTTACTCAACTTTGGACCCTAATATTTTGGAAACCAGACACTTCCCTGGTATGCTTCTATGGAGAAAAATTATCGTGATGATGAGATTCCGTAGTTTTCGGGAACGTTGACGACCAAAAATCATCTGTATAATAATAATATAATTAATAATTTTCGTCGATGTGTTTTGAGTCTATAGATCAGAGGTTCCCAAACTTTTATTTCTCGTAGACCCCTTTCAAAAGTTTACTGGTTCTGGTGGACCCCCTAGAGGCCTACATCACATACAAATTAATTGTGAACCTCAATTTTTTCACGCCAACGTAGACCCCCGTCGAGTCTCTTGTAGACCCCTGGGGGTCCACCTGGACCACTTTGGGAATCACTGCTATAGATGCACTAAATTATACATAACAACTGGAATAACTACGAAAATGTACATAAAGTATTACTGGGTTCCCTAAACGGGGCCAGAACTGCGGGATCGTGAAGGATATCCCTCCGCCACGTTTAACATATCGGGGACAGATGTTACAGTGTTTATAAGCTAGCCCGTGCTGATGCGAGGCTTCACGAGAACACATCAGCTGCATCTCCTTCCGTACATGTCGTAAGAGTCGACTAAGGAACTCAGGGCCGGTCTCTCAGGCGATGAGCTAGCAATGTTCCTATCCTTTACATAACCCGCCCGCCATGCTAAACGTTGCTGTGGGACATCGTTTAATACCCTGCAGTTCTGGCTACCTCATTTTGGGAACACACCCATGTGTATATGTATGTTTATATAAAAGTGCGAGCGCGATGTTTTTAACTTATTCTTACTAGTATTAAGCTCAAAATGCGTTTATTGTTACATATTTATGTAGTTTTTGAGCCCCACAACGTCTTCTCTGGATCGGTTCGTTTTTGTTCAGAGCCTATTTTATATATATTTAATTTTATTTATTTAATGACGAAACCAACACAACAGCTTATAATTATGGTGTTTTTTACAAACAAATTATATTAATAAGTAAAACGAATAGTCAATGGTTTATTCAAAAGGAAAAAAATACAATATTTATTAGCTACCCTAATTATTGCGAGATCATTGCATCTCTTTCCCACTAATACGTTTAGAAAGAGACGGCATTATGCAGACAAAAAAGAGAGATATCATGTCTACTCTTACTAATGTTATAATTTACCAAAAAAAAAATTGGTATTATCCTACTAGATTAAAAAGTCAGTGCACCATACTGCTTGATTACAGAACAGGGTTTCTTGGAATCGGTCGCGTAGTCGTCTTTCGACGTTTAGCGACCGGTTGCCGACCAATCGCAAGTTACAAAATCAGCCTGCCGTTTCTCAAAGGCATGTCAATAATTTAAAAGATAACAATGTGTCAAATTCCTAGTAAGTAAATTATCTTTAAATCGACCCTTAACTGTTGATTTGCGTACGAGAAACCAGCGTATGATTTACGTACAGACAGAGATATTACTTAGCAATAAGTACAGCTATTTCTTATTTATGTCAATATATGACATAAGAATTCTTCTGTACTTCATCTTGTTCTATACTGGGTGTAAAAAGACAACTTTGTTCTTTTAATACCTCGTATTCTTTGTAACATCACGATATTTTTTTTCTATGGAAGCACCCCTGGGAAATCACGGATTTCCAAGATATTGAGGTCCAAAGTTACATGAATATCAGCATTTTTTAAAAATAAATCCATCTTAAAACAGTTAACATTTTTTTAAGACACCATATTCATATTTAAAAATGTTAGTTTTGTAGGTACATTTGTCAATCGAATACATTGCTTCCAATAAAAAAGAGATTTTTTGTCAAAAAATTTAAAAAAAAAGTCGTTTCCCAGGGTTGGTTCCATAGAAAAAAAATTATCGTTACGTTACAAAGAATACGAGGTATTAAAATAACAGCGTTGTCTTTTTACACCCTGTAGAAGTTGACTTTTGACAGCACTATCCTTGTTTTTAACTATAGGATAAAAGTCATTACTCAAGATTATAGAATGTATACTTAAGCAGGTGCTTAATAGAATGACCTATTCCATTCCAATCTTAGATGAATTATAACTAGATTCTAGAGTCTATTGTCATAAATTAATACAAGCAAAGTCGAGTCTTGTGGTAACTACATAAGATTCAAGTTTAAATATCTGGTCTAATGCAGTTATTACGTTTATATAGATTGACTCGTGCCACTTTTAATAGAGATTTCATTATGAAACCCCGCGTCTACCTATAATCACGTCACTGATTCCAATATCAGCACGCGTATGATGAATTTGGTGAGAGCGAGATGTCGTCAAATCCACAGAGCTAAGTAATAACTAGACAAGGCAAGTGTTTCTACTTGGTGTGTAAAAAAAAAAGGGATCGCAAACCACTTCTATCAGCCCTAATTCATTCAGTCCTGCTTCGAGAACGAGTGTCTATTCTAATTCTTAAGTCTATTTTTTACATGCAAAGTGCATCCACTTAGTTTATGTAGTTATTAATAGCACCGTGAATTTGACGTTTAAAAGTGAGACATCTCGCTCTCACCAAGTTCATCATACGGGAGCAGAAAACTAATGATATTTGTTAATTGTTGTTATAATTGTTATTTCCTAACGAATACCACTGGTATTTGGATAAGATCAGTAGAAGTACACTTGTTTATGATAAATAATAGTAAGGTATATCTCGCTCGTTTGGTGCAAATCTAACACAACTGCAAAACTTTAAAATCCTAATATTAATTCTACGATAGGGAGTGTAGATAATGTGCAGTATCATCGGATTCACTCGTGTGTTTCATTATGGTCGATTCCGGCAGTCACACTTATACATTAACGTAAAATTTGTCCTACCAATGGGATAAGCACGAACCTTTTTACGCGGCGTAACGCTAGCGACTCGCTAGCAAAATCTATGTGATTTGACAGTTGGACGATACCGTTACGGACTATCGAGAGGTTCGTGCTTACCCCTCCGTCCTTTTCTCTCTCAGTCATTTATGTTAAGAACGGAGAGAGATAGACCTGACTAAGATTAGGTTTAGATTTAAGTGTGACTGCCGGAATCAACCCTATTGTTGCACCAAATCTAGGCAATATTTTGCTAAAACAACGTTTAAATTGTGTAACACGTCTCAAGCCTTATTTGTCGTCACAAAGAAATCTAGGATTATTATTAAAGTCAGTACAATCAGCCGAATGTAGATTTTAACATGCAGGTATTCGGTCTGACAGACCGCATGATTGTACTATTACTTTTAAATAATAAATAAATTTTCATACACAACACATTAACCTAGTCCCAGACTAAGATCCCTAAGGTCTTGTGTCGTGGGTACTAAGCAACGGTATATATATACATAGATATGTATAGAAACATCCATGACTCTGAAACAAACATCGATATTCATCATATCAATGTTTGCACCTACCGGGAATCGAACCCAGGACCTATGGCGCCGCAGGCAGGGTCACTATCTACTACACCAATCGGTCGTCTAGACTTTTAAGCCATTTGTAACTTAGGCTAGTTTATCTTAACAATATGGACGATTCTGACCGTCACACTTAAATTTAGGTCTGTCCCTCTCTATTATTAACATAAATAGCTGAGACAGAAAGGGGCAGGTAGGACTAATTTTACGTTAACCTTTAAGTGTGACAATCAAAGAATTGTGAAGCTAAACATTGCCTAAATAAGACATATATTTCATATAATATATCATATCGCACTTTCGGTAGAACAACGGCGCAAATGTCAAATAGTTGCAAAACGCAATTGTGCCGTTGTTTTACCGAAGGTGTACACTACAAGCGGTCTGTCAGACCTAATGTCGTTCAAATTCTATAACACAGTTCAACCCTTATTAATCACCTAAAGGCTACCCTAAAACACCATAATCTCAGTCCTCGGCACCCTACTCAGATTATCATCTAGTGTTAAGTACATATTAAACGAACAAAACATGGCGGTCGCTGACAAAAAGTGCCACATATCGTGAGAGTCGTAAAGCTGTAGTAGTGAACATGCGCGGTTGCTGCGACGGGACTGCGCAGGCGTCAACTGCGATAGAAATACATAAATATATATAATTATTTGCACTAAATATGTGTAGATGTATTTACAACAAGTCTTGCATATTTCGTCATGTCTGACATACAAATTCTTGTTTGCACCTTCCGGGATTCGAACCCAGGACCTATGGCGCCGCAGGCAGGGTCACTACCTACTACACCAATCGGCCATCATACATATATATATATCAGTATGATTCATAAATAAATATGAACACATTTTACAACATATAGTCCTATACTAAGATCCCGTGCGAATGTACGAGTCATGAAGAAGGTATAAAAGAGGAGGTGGGACTATGAACTGAGTCGTGTGACAATCGTGAGGTCATGACGTCATGATAGGGGCGGAGCTTTAGCGTCAGTGTAACGCAGTAGCTGTAACCACACGCTTGTGCTCCGAAATGTAACCTTACTAAAATTACAAAGACACTAGCGCTTTTATCAGAGTACTTTATTACTAAAACGTAGTATAATATTGCCATTTAGCGATGAGTAATTGCACTAGTAAATCTTGAATCATATTGATAATGAGCAAGTAGTTTGACTAGTCACTACAAGGTGGTTTCTATGTAAATGGGCAGGGCTACAGTGTTCAATGCTCCCCTCGTCCCATACTTCACCCCCGCTCAGCGGCACACTATTTTTGTATGAAAATATACTTAGCCGCTACTCCTCTTTTATTTCTTCTCCATGGTACGAGTAAATGAGGAGAGACAGCAGGTATACTTTTGTTTGTCTGTTTGATTGGCTGGAAGAAATCTCTTAAAGGGATAACCTCGTCATATTTTTCCTTTCTGTTTACATGTGTACAATAAACAAAGAGTACTTACCGCCCAATTAGTATTCTGGTCGAGGTAGAAATAACTCGAACTAAACCAAATCGTGTATGTTAATGCTATGTACACCCAGCTGTGAAAAAACACGATACGTTTATTACAAGAATGGGAGTTCAAAATATGGAAATACCTCTTATGTATATCTATACATACATACATACATATAATCACGCTTATAGTTGAGATGTACAAGTTCGGTTAGTAGTGACTGTGTAGGTAGTCAGCCCATCGCCTACAAAACACCAAGACCCTCTTGTCCCTCTACTGACTTGTACAGTATGCCCGGGAAGAGAAGCAGCTGTAGTATTATACGTTATTTTTTCACTCCCAGGGCAACATAGAAGACTATATATATATATATATATATAACGGATAACTCGGTTACAATGCTAGGTGCGCGGGTCTGGTTTCTCGTGGCGATTGTAGTTAGTGCAAGTGCCTGTTTTCGCAGTTATGAGTTATCAGATCCGAGGGTCAGTGGAGGGTGTAGGGCCCGGTGGTGGGCGTACCCATAGTGAATAACGGATCGCTGTCTGTACATGGAAGATATATGAGAAAAAATATTATAGGAGACCTTTATCAACACAATAGTACCCAAAAGAATGATTTTTGGAATTTTTGTCTGTTTATCGGTTTGTCTGTGCGTTTGTGCAGGCCAATCTCAGAAACGGCTAAACCGATTTCGATGCAGTTTTCAGTAATATATTGTGACAGGTCCCACTTAATATATAGGCTACTTTTTATCCCGGATAATTTTGACATTTGGTTTTTTCTGTGGTCTACGCAGAGTCGCGGGCGTCCACTAGTTTTAAGAAATTAAAACATTTTTCACCCGAGTGAGACTTGAACTCACGACCTTTCGCATACCGTGCTTGTGCTCTTGCCAACTGAGCTCCCAGTAGCTCAATTAACACGTATGATGAATTTGACCATCTCTTTTAATTTTTACATATTGGAAATGTTATTTTTCATCCCGATAGCTATACACTAGCCAAATCTCGGCAAACAAAGCTGAATCTCTCAGCACAATGTTTAAAGATGAAACAATCAACCATATCCTAACGGATTATATTAATGGAGAAGTGTTTTTATAAACTTATCTTAGTCAAGATATTATAAATTATAAAATTATTAATAAAGAAATGGAAAAAATCTTCACCCGAGTGGGAATCGAACCCACGACCTCTGCATTCCGTGCCATTATAAATGATGTATATTTCACTATCTCGAATGGTTTGCTGGAAGAAATCTGAATGAAATATGCACTTAAACTTTTTCGGTAAGTGGGTCGTCTAACCTGTAAGAGATCTAGCGGACGCTCGCAACTTTATGCGAGTGAACTTTAGAAGCCGTTTCCGTGGGAATTTTAGATCTTACTTTAACAAACATAGAACTTTCATAAAGGCGAAATAAGAAATATCAGATACTATAACTCTATATTGGTTTTTTATAGGGTTTCTATGGGGGTAAAACGGGGGTTGGAAGTTTATATGAAAGTCCTATATTTTTTCTGTCGCGGGTATGTACTGGTCCTGTTATACGTGTAAGTACACATAAATGACCTGCTTACCTGTACCAGCGAATAGTCTCCCGATGCAGCAGCTTCATCACGATGTAGAATAACGTGTAGAGGAACAGGTTACTCATGAGGACCAGCAGGAGATGGGAGGCGAAGTCGCGGCTGTGCTGTGTCACACTGCGGAAATAACGTATACAGGGTTAATTTTAAAACATCCATAACCTCGCAAGACTAGATAGCTACCATCATAAACAACAACATTTGTTCTACGAGTTTTGATAATTTGTCACATTTTACTTTCATACAAAAATAAATATTAATTTAATATTACCTCTGAATGTTCTAAGTCTGTATATAATACTGAGACCCGCGTGAGCGTGGACGTTAACATTTTCGTATACCTACAAATGGAACATAGACTTACAAATGTCAAGATAGTACAATAAAAGCTTGGAAAATCATTTTTAATTAATGTATTGAGTTATGATAAAACTCGTAGAACAAATTTATGATTTTAGCTATCTAGTCCTGCGAGGTTATTGATGTTATAAAATTAACCCTGTATATTACACGCGTGTGAAGTCAGGGCGGGTTGCTATATTAAGGCCTATAGCCTTCTTCGATAAATGGGCTTTCTAACACTGAAAGAATTTTCCAAATCGGACCAGTAGTTCCTGAGATTAGCGCATTCAAACAAAATACACACATACAATCACGCCTTTATCCCTTACGAGGTAGGCAGAGCATCAAGGGCCGATAGAACCACATGGTGCCACTTCTGACCGATTTTGAGGGTATAGTTGAGATGTACAAGTTCGGTTAGTAGTGACAGGTGGTCAGCCCATCGCCTACAAAACACCAAGACCCTCTTGTCCCTCTACTGACTTGTACAGTATGTCCGGGAAGAGAAGCAGCTGTAGTATTATACTGTTTTTTTTTTCACTCCCAGAGCAGCGTAGAAGAAACAAACTCTTTAGTAAAAATGGTAGTAAGTAATTTGATAAGGCATTTAGACTTTAATGAGACAGTTAAGTTTAATGTATTTATGTATTGTACCCATAGCCCGCCAGTGCCCAGTTGACAGCGTTGGCCAGTATCAGCATGACGCAGCGGCCGCAATGTGCCGGCGTGACGGCGGCTAGCGGTGCCGTTATCAGCTGACGGCCGGCACGGACCAACATGCCGGCGTCTGGAACGACAATAACAAATATTCACACAACACAACCTAGTCCCACATTAAGATCCCTAAGGTCTTGTGTCGTGGGTACTAAGCAACGGTATATAAATACATCGATAAGTATAGAAATATCCATGACCCGGAAACAAACATCGATCTTCGTGACATCAATGTATGCATCTACCGGGATTCGAACCC
Organism: Carposina sasakii; assembly: GCA_014607495.2. Classification (NCBI taxonomy): domain Eukaryota; kingdom Metazoa; phylum Arthropoda; class Insecta; order Lepidoptera; family Carposinidae; genus Carposina; species Carposina sasakii. The sequence continues at coordinate 6,113,193 of CP053178.1, forward strand.
GGGACCAAATACACAAATCGACCATCGAACAATAGGTACGATCACTTTACTAATACATCTCAACACAAGCGGCCCAGAGAACGACCTGGAAAACGGTGGAAACAATCTCGAAGAAGACTTAAAGAAACTAGGCAAGCGGAGTTGAAGTAAATCGTTAAGGAGGCCAAAACTCACAAAGGCTAGTAAGAAAACAGCTGTACATACATATTTAAAATCACGCCTCTTTTCCGAAGAAATAGACAGAGATCACGGATAACTGGGCATGGATGTTTCACTTTAAATGATAATCGATTAGTGTAGTAAGTAGTGACCATGGAGAAGAAATAAAAAAGGAGTAGCGACTAAGTATATTTAAAAAAATTATTAATAAAGAAATGGAAAAAATTCCTCACCCGAGTGGGAATCGAACCCACGACCTCTGCATTCCGTGCCAGCGCTCTTACCGCTGAGCCACCGGGTCAATTACTCGGATGACGAATTTTACCATCTCTTTTTGAAATTACATTATTGGCAACGTTATTTTTCATCCCGATAGCTATACATAAGCCAAATCTCGGCAAACAAAGCTGAATCCGTCAGCACAATGTTTTAATGATGAAACGATCAACCATATCCTAACGGATTATATTATGGAGAAGTGTTTTTATCTTAGTCAAGATATTATATATTATAAAATTATTAATAAAGAAATAATATAATATATAATATCTTGACTAAGATAAAAACACTTCTCCATAACATAATCCGTGGGTATATTTTCATACAAAAATAGTGTGCCGCGGAGCGGGGGTGAAGTATGGGACGAGGGGAGCATTGAACACTGTAGCCCTGCCCATTTACATAGAAACCACCTTGTAGTGACTAATCAAACTAGTCAAACTACTTGCTCATTATCAATATGGTTCAAGATTGTTTTACTAGTGCAATTACTCATCACTAGATGGCAATATTATACTACGTTTTAGTAAAAAAAGTACCCTGATAAAAGCGCTAGTGTCTTTGTAGTTTTAATACGGTTACATTTCGGAGCACAAGCTTGTGGTTATACCTACTGCGTTACACTGACGCTGAAGCTCCGCCCCTATCATGACGTCATGATCTCACGATTGCCACACGACTCAGTTCATAGTCCCACCTCCTCTTTTATACCTTCTTCATGGTAGTGTACGACGCCATAGGTAATAATATTGCTCTATGTAAAATTTTCGCTTCTGATTTTTTTTTTACTCATGTAAATTTTCAATACCTAATGATATGAACAAATCACTCACCCATCTTAAACCGTCCAAGGTAGTATATCTGGAAGGTCATGACGAGACACGTGACGAGGTGTAGTATGGTGAACGCCACCCAGAAGTAAACGTTGGCATTGAGAACGCCAACCAGCCCTGCCGACATATATACATTTATGTATATATACAGGGTGTAACAAAAGGGGTATGTTAAACGAAAAGCGCACTAAAAGGAACCTACCCACAAAATTTCAGACTCTAAATCACATGTTTATTTTTTCAGATAGTATGGAGAATTCCGAAACAACTCAGGAATGTCCATACAATCTTGAAAAGTAAACATTTGATTTCGAGTCTCAAATTTTGGAAATAGGTTCTCTATAGTGGGCTATTTACATAGCTTTTCGCTTAACATACCCTTTCTGTCACACCCTGTATAACGAGAAAGCCTCAGGACAGCCGTTTACTAAGCTACGCTGTTCGTCCATATTGTAAGATTTCTTTAATGATGAACCTGCAGGCGTGTTGACTATTGCGATGTTATCATATTTAAAAAAAATTATTGACAAGCCAACTGTTACTTCAGATCACTTCAGACCTTTGAGTTTCTTTTTAATTTTCATTTCCAAACACCACAAAGAATATTCTCTGATATATAAATAAATAGTAATAATAAATAACAGCCACGTTCAGGTTATTTTATGTTATTTTATTTTATGTAACATATTAGTGAAACATAACAACAAAAATTTTGCGTATGCGCAATAAAGAATAACAATAAAAAAGAAGGAAAATTATTTTAAAAATACATGTGTAATACACGTCGTCTTCGGCCCATTGCAGTCCACTGCTGGACGTGGGCCTCCCCCAGGGTACAAAAAGGCTACTGCCACAGGGGGGGGGGGGGTTTTGCCCATAGTCACCACGCTGGGCAGGCGGGTTGGTGTAACACACACATTGTGTATACTAGAAAAAATATTTGCTGATCATAAATCCGCCATTTGTTTTTGTTTTTAGACACTAACAAATACCAATGACAAGTCTAGAAATGGCGAATATAGACATGTCGAAACTAGCCATGTGGAGTCTAGTCATGTCAATATTATGCATTTCGAACCTAGCGACGCTTAGTTTATCCGTGTCGAGTCTAAACATGTCGAATCTAGTCATGTCGAGTCTGGCCCCTCACTCACCAATACAGATGATGAGAGCGAGTACACCGAACGTGGCGTGTGCCCGCGCGTTGATGTCCGGATGTCGAGCCTGGTAGATCTTCACCATGCAGAGCACAGCCGTCACGTACATGAATGACGTGTCTGAAACATACCGTTATGTAGTCAAATCAACTATGGATGGATGGAAGGATGTTTGTTACTCTTTCACATAAAAACAGCTCGAGCGATTTTAATAAAATTTGGTATGGAGTTAGCTGACACTCTAAATCAGTGGTTCCCGAAGTGGTCCAGGAGGACCCCCAGGGGTCCACCGGAGACTCGATGGGGGTCTACGTTAGCGTGAAAAAATGGGGTTTCACAATTAATTTGTATGTGATTAATGTGGTGTAGGCCTGTAAGGGGTCCACCAGAACGAGTTAACTCTTGAAAGGGGTCTATGAGAAGAAAAGTTTGGGAACCCCTGCTCTAGATTAACACATAGGCTACTTTTTATCCCGGGAAAATATATTTATCCCGGATAATTTCGACATTTTGTTTTTTTCTGCAGTCCACGCGGACGAAGTCGCGGACGTCGATTATAATGTAATAACTTTTTTGTACCATGTTTTAAGCTAATAAATCATTTCATTAAAACTTTGTGGACAGCTTCTCTATTAGTTGTTTGTAAAAATATCTCCCGTGTTAGTTATAACCACGGTAATAAATATAACACACAAAAAAATACTCGACCGTAGCTAAGATGTAGGGCCCTTTTAAGAGAACTTTAATATACATACAGAGTGTTTTTTCGTTGCCACCCTTAACGAAGGGTACGTACTCTGCACATCAAATAAAGTAAGGTTATGCCAAAAAAATGCTGGGAAACGATGTACATACATTTTTTTGATTTTTTTTTTTATTACTTGATCGGATGAAATTTATAGTGTCCAGTGTTTATGCCAGTTTTTTCATAGATAGATATTAATTATTTCTCGTGAAAAAATCTTGCTACACGCGTCAATGTGTATTTATACAGAAAAACGCAGTCTATTTACTCAACTTTGGACCCGAATATTTTGGGAACCAGACACTTCCCAGGTATGCTTCCATGGAGAAAAATGATCGTGATGATGAGGAGATTCCGTAGTTTTCGGGAACGTTGACGACCAAAAATCACCCTGTATAGGTAGTATATGTTTAATATTACTAATAATAAATGTTAAATATCGCCTTCAAATGCATTTCTTTTGTAAACTCTGTATTTATTGTAGCGTTTTGTGCGAACTGGAAATTCTGCAGCCGGACGTAAAAACAAATGCCAAAACTTTGGCAATGTGAATTTCGAAAGAAACCATATTGCGCCGACACCGTAAATAATGGAATAAGGGCAGGAAGATGATGATATAACTCACCGAACTGGAAATTCATGCTATTCGGACAGACGTGGTAGGCAGCAGACAGTAACCCTTCACTGACCAGAGCGATGCCCATTGCGTAGAGGAGGCCGAAATGTTGTGGTATGCCCAGCTCCTTCTGACAACAGACTAATTTAAATTAATAAATATTCACACACTTCACAACACATTAACCTAGTCCCACACTAAGATCCCTAAGGTCTTGTGTCGTGGGTACTAGGCAACGGTATATAAATACATAGAATACATAGACAACTTTAAATTTAATCCAATTTAGTTTAATTTGATTTAATTGGACTTGATTTAATTTAGTTTGAATGATGATGCATATTTGTAATTTGGATGTAGATAAGTAAGGTTACAGTTAAAAAAATTATAATAAGATGTAATATTTATGTCCTGTAAATATGTCAAATAAATAAATAAATTAAAAACATCCATGACTCGGAAACAAACATCGATATTAATTATGTCATTGTTTGCATGACCTGTGGCGTCGTAGGCAGGGTCACTACCTACTACAGCAATCGGCCGTCATACAAAGTGTTTTGTAAAAAAAAAAAACTTTTTTTTATGTATTTTAATAGAGAAACAGCACATTCGATCAATATAAAATTAAGCGTTAAGATCACTGGGATTTTAAACAAAATCGAGCCATGTGCCGAATTTTGTAGGGAATGAGGGTTTTCTGAAATGGCCTTGTTTTGGTTTCTGTCAAAGTAATTTAACCTGAAATATATCTACACACTTGCATCAGGAGCAGCGCCCTGAGTAGTACTTAGCCGAAGTTATATAGCATTTTGCCCACTTTTGCACACCTTTGCCCACTTTTACCCACCTCGCCAGCGCTCCGAGTTCTAAACCCGTAATGCCGCCTCCACACCTGCGTTAAGAACAACGCTCCGAGTAACACGTAGCCGATATTACTCCATACATGGTTGAAATCAGAGAGCATTAGGAGGGGATGAGCGCAGAGAAAGTTGAAATAGCACAGATCCTGGTTGCCCGATTGGTTGAGAAGCTGCGGGAGAGAGATGGAAGATTATTTTATGTATTTTAGCGGGTGAGAGAACGAGATGGAAGGTTAATTTTCGTCTGGAATTTTTACCCAACTACGCCTGAAGAAGGGTTATGTTTTTTGAGCGTATGTTTGTATATATCTTTAGCACGCTCTAGCTAGAGCTTAACAGCTTGTCGCATTTCAGCTTGAGAGGTGTCATTAGATTCTAGTCTTAGTCGAGAGAGTGACACTGGGTCAAAAAGTTGACGCAGTCAGGTTTTTTTTCTAAAAATAAATGAGGTTATCTCAATTTCAGTTCTATAATATGAGATCCGTGATCTCTGCCTACCCCTCCGGGAAAGAGACGTGATTTTTATGTATGTATGTAATACTAGTGGACGCCCGCGACTCCGTCCGCGAGGACTACAGAAAAAATAAAATGTCGAAATATCCCAGGATAAAAAGTAGCCTATATGTTAAGAGGGACCTGTCACAATATATTTCTGAAAACTGCATCGAAATCGATTTAGCCATTTCTGAGATTAGCGTGCACAAACGCACAGACAAACCGACAAAAATTCCAAAAAATATTTTTTTGGTTACTATTGCGTTGATAAAGGTCTCGTATAATATTTTTTCTCATATATCTTCCATGTACAGACAGCGATCCGTTACATTTTTATTATACAGGGTGATTTTTGGTCGTCAACGTTTCCGAAAACTACGGAATCTCCTCATCATCACGATCATTTTTCTCCATGGAAGCATACCTGGGAAGTGTCTGGTTTCCAAAATATTAGGGTCCAAAGTTGAGTAAATAGACTGCGTTTTTCTGCATAAATGAACATAGACGCGCGTAGCAGGATTTTTTCACGAAAAATAATTAATATCTGTCTATAAAAAAAACTAACATAAACACTAGACACTATAAATTTCGCACGATCAAGGAATTTAAAATTTTTTTTTCAAAAAAAAAAAAAATTCCCAGCATTTTTTTTGGCATAAACTTACTTTATTTCATGTATAGAATACGTACCCTTCGTTAAAGGTGGCCACAAAATAACATCCTGTATGTTAAGAGGGACCTGTCACAATATATTTCTGAAAACTGCATCGAAATCGATTTAGCCATTTCTGAGATTAGCGTGCACAAACGCACAGACAAACTGACAAAAATTCCAAAATATTTTTTTTTTTGGTTACTATTGCGTTGATAAAGGTCTCGTATAATATTTTTTCTCATATATCTTCCATGTACAGACAGCGATACGTTACATTTTTATTATATGTATAGAAGATAGACGTATGTAATATGGGACGCCCACCCCTAAGTAACATAATATTAAAGACAATGGCTGTATCGGCATAGTTCCTCTTCGGAATGAACCAACCAAAAAAATCTAATTAAAATGAGTTACTGTTACAGATGGCGCCACTGAGGAGAGGGGTTTTACTAAGAGAGCTTACCCGTTGGTACGTAATGACCAGCTGTATGACCGGCAGAGTATAGAACACTGCCACCGTGAGGACATTCCACAGATACAGCTTAGAACGCGCCGACAACACGCGCGGGCGACATCTGTCGGGGAAAACATATACTATCACTGCATATTGCGACGCCATAGCTCCCGGGTTCGAATCCCGGTAGGTGCAAACAGGTATTTTGGATATCGATGTATTTATATACCGTTGCTTAGTACCCACGACACAAGACCTTAGGGATCTTAGTGTGGGACTAGGTTATGTGTTGTAAAATGTGTGAATATTTATTTATTTATATGTATAGGTATAACATATTGGAGCACATAAGCCAAAACTATTTAACAAATAATTTATGTATGTAAGGCTGTTGAATAAATAAAATACAAATCATCATCATCATTTCAGCCCTGGGAAGTCCACTGCTGGACATCCCTCAACAACCTCCATACCGACCGGTCGGAAGCAGCCTGCATCCAACCGACGTCCGAAATTAAAAATACAAATAATAAATTACAATATACCACGCTTGCCTTAATTTTACAGATACTACCTAAGTTTGCTATCAAATGTCATCTTTAAATACTGTCCAACTTCAGACAGATAAAGAAAAGAGGAGAGAACAAGAGGCGATAAGAGAAAACAAGAACCCACCTAGCCAGATTGGCGACACACAGTCTCCCACCAAACCTGTAGAGATCGTTCTGAATATCTTCAGCCGCTGAAATATCAGAGTCTGTGTCTGATGACGAACTGTCTGAAAGTTACACAAGCAGAATAAGTTACAGGCAACCTGTAACATACCATGTTTAATGCAATTACGACATCCTACAAATATTATAAACGCAAAAGTTTGTGAGTATGGATGGATGGATGTTTGTTACCCTTCCACGTAAAAACGGCTGGAGCGATTTTAATAAAATTTCGTATGGAGTTAGCTGACACGCTAGTTTTATTAACTAGTGGAAGCCCGCGACTTCGTCCGCGTGGACTGCAGAAAAAAACAAAATGTCCAAATCATCCGGGATAAAAATATTTTCCTGGGATAAAAAGTAGCCTAAATCTAGTAAAAATTTTCAAAAAACTGATCAATCACGTACAGTCAAGTGATAAAAAGCGGGTGGGGCTGTGTCGGGGCACACGGCCGTTGGTTTTAACGTGAAACGTCTATGTTAGCGAATCGCTTTTAAAGTAAAAGATTGAAATGAAAACAAGATGGACGCTGTTTTAAGTATTTTAATAAAAAAAGAACAGGTACGTAATAGAAACATAAAATACATAGCAAATGTTTATATATTTATTGTCACTTTCTGGTTATTTTAAATAGCAGCCGCCCACGACTTCGTCCGCGTGAGGGGGCGTTGTACCCGTGCGAAGCCGGGCAGGTTGTTGTATAGACTGTAGCCTTCCTTGGTAAATGGGCTATCTAACACTGAAAGAATTTTTCAAATCAGACCAGTAGTTCCTGAGATTAGCGCGTTCAAACAAACAAACAAACAAACTCTTCAGCTTTATAATATTAGTATAGATATAAATACTGTCCAAATTACACTTATTTTTGTATAAATCAATCGGTTCAAATAAACTTGACAAACACACGAAAGAATCACCACGCTATAAAGTCGGAGTCACGAGTTACACTGAATAGAAACAAGCGTGAGCGCCGGTTTCGCACAGTTATCGCAGTATCCCTCCCCCGCCGCCCCGCTTGACCCCGACACGAACTCAATGTCATAACAGCGAGCTGACTATATAAGTGAAATATTTACACCACATTTTTGTTTCTAAGACCAATAGTTTTTTAATTATTAAGGTACGATGATATAGACCTTTTCGTTACGGTCCAGTTTTTAAACCTGGTACCCGTATGTGTCGGCGCGATTTTAAAGACGTTTCACGTCAAAAAACACTGCGAGTTATAACACTGTTGTATCTATACTAATATTATAAATCTGAAGAGTTTGTTTGTTTGAACGCGCTAATCTCAGGAACTGGTCCGATTTGAAAATTCTTTCAGTGTAAGACAGCCCACCTATTGAGGAAGGCTATATAGCAACCCGCCCCGGCTTCGCTCGGGTGCAATGCCCTTTCACGCGGACGAACTCATGGGCGTATCTATCTATCAATGTATATCTGTATGTATATACGTTTATACTCACTCGGTCTATCTCCCGGTCCGCACACGAGATTAGATCTAGAACTTTCAGCTTCAATCTCGTCGAAAGGATTCGTCGAGCAAATCACGCCATCTGTTGACAAAGGTGCAACATTACATTAGAAGAATGTTGAGTTGATATTTTGTATAAGAGTAAGAGAATGTAAAATATGCAATGAATTAGATATTTTATTACACATTATAAATCGTAGTCGCTTCCTGGTATCTGTCTGTATGCTTAGATCTTTCAAACTACGCAACGAATTTAAATGCGGTTTCTTTTTATAGAGTGATTCAAGAGGAAGGTTTATACAGGGTAGTTTTAGACCAATATTAATTATATCTCGTAAAAAATCTTGTTACGCGCGTCTTTGTGCATTTATGCAGAAAAACGCAGTCTATTATCTATAGGACCCTAATATCTTGTGAACTAGACACTTCCCAGGTATGCTTTCAATGGAGAAAAATGATCGTGATGATGGGATTTCGTAGTTTTCGGGAACGTTGACGACCAAAAATCACCCTGTATATATAATTAGAGGCCCGCCCCGACTTCACACGGTAAAATATCCGCTCACTCGGACGAAGTCGTGGACGGCCGCTAGTAGATAAATAAAACTGAGTGCCGCATTAAAAAAATATATAACATACATGTGGGAAGTTTTATAAAAGGAAAACCCCAAAAACCAATTAACAGCAGTTTATTAAATTTAAATTCGTCTTTAGCCCAGTCACTCGTAATTCTATCCGCCATACGTCTCCTCTCTCGCTCTCGCAATCTATACATCCCTTTCACTCACGTCATGCGTCCTGTTTCATCTTTCAACTAATACATCGTCATTTACTCCACATAGATGTGTAACAAAAAGGGTATGCTAAGCTAAAAGCTATGAAAATAGTACAGAACTTATCAACAAAATATACCATAGTGATTTCGCTTCTCAAATTTTCTGTATAGATACTTTGAATTGGACTCTTTTCATCGCTTTCCACCCCCCTATTTGTTACATCCTGTATGAACGGAAAACTTACCATTTTCCTGTAACACAGCGGTCATTTGCCGTCTCCTTCTCGCCTGCACTAACACTGCTATAAGCGAACGCCACGTAGAAAGAGAGGAAGAATGCCAGAGCCAAACCCGCGGCTAATAGGTAGTCTTGGTATGAGATTGTTTGTACTATCCTGAAACTGAAAAAATATTAATATAGTTAATTAACAACTGTCCCGAGATCTCCTTTACGATCCCCCATTTCGGGGACACAGTGAGTTATGTATGTATACACGAAGAAGAAATAAAAGAGGAGCAGCGGCTGAGTATATTTTCATACAAAAATAGTGTGCCGCGGAGCGGGGGTGAAGTATGGGACGAGGGGAGTATCCTGAACACTGTAGCCCTGCCCATTTACATAGAAACCACCTTGTAGTGACTAGTCAAACTACTTGCACAAGCGTGTGGTTACAGCTACTGTGTTACACTGGCGCTAAAGTTCCGCCCCTATCATGACGTCATGGCCTCACGATTGTCACACGACTCAGTTCATAGTCCCACGTCCTCTTTTATACCTTCTTCATGGTATGTCGTCGTCGTCATCCCACAGCCTATTGCAGTCCACTGCTGGACGTAGACCTCCCCCAGTGTACGTCACATCCCTCGATCTCCCGTTTTCACCATCCAGTCACTACCAGCCGTCCATCCTTAAGTCATCTGTCCATCTGTCCGGAGGGCGCCCAAAGCTACGCTGGCCGAGGCGCGGTCTCCACTCGAGAACCCGTTTACTTCACCGTCCATCGGTTCTACGACAGATGTGGCCGGCCCACTGCCACTTCAGTCTGCTACATTTCGAGACTATGTCTGTCACTTTGGTCTTCTGCCGGATAATCTCGTTTCGGACTTAGTCCATTGGCGAGACTCCGAGCATTGACCTTTCCATAAGCTCTCTGAGTGACATGCAATCGGTGAAGCCAGCCCCACCGTCAGGTTCCATTCTATGCTATGTATGTTTATTATATTAGAGATATTATGTATCGACGAAGAATGGAATAATAGACTTCCAAAAAGAAAATTCAGTTCAAGTATTTATCAATAGATGGCGCTGATCAAAAAATTATCATAAGGATAAAACTCTCTATTGTACTACAATGTTTATACAAGGGCGAGCTTAATGCCTCCCACGGCATTCTCTACCAGCTAACCTGGATAACTTGAGAACATAATTTACAAAACATAAACACATGGTTGTGTTTCCCAATATAGGGTGGTCAATTCAATCGAAGTTTCTCACAATGATTGGAATATACAGTGTGATTCTCCATAAAGTGCACATATCGAGTGGGGTCAAAGTAGACCTTAATTGTTCGACGAAAAAAATAATAAAAAATCCCCCTCTTTTATTATTTTTAGAAGCATTTTAAGTTGGTTATTATTTGGTCGAACTATGGTTCTATTGCGAAAAAAAAAACATGATAACTCGAAAACTAAAGGATCTATCGTGTTAAAATAAACTGAGCGGTAATAATAAAGACCAGGCAATGCTGATAATACCAAAATCTCATTATAAAACATTAAGTGTAATAAAAAATTTCGAATTATTTAGAAAATATCCAATTTTTTTTTACGTCTTTTTCTAGGTTTTTGCATTTTTTCTCAAAATTATGTCCTATTTACAACATTTTTTTTAGTGATGTATGCTATTCTACATTACATTAGCTTTCAAGAGAAATAATAATAATTTAAATAATAATTTAAAACATCTGCTACATTCAGACATTAAACCAAGATCATTATGATCGCATTTTCCTAGAAATTCACACATTTTTTACCTGAGTTATATACCTATAAATTGCTATCATCAGCATCGCCTGGGCTTTATTATTACCACTCAGTTTATTTGAACACGATATATTCTTTAATGATTATAATAAAAAAATATTAAAAAATCCCCCCCTATTTTATTATTCTTTATGATAATTTAAATTTTTTTGGTCGAACTATGGTTCTATTGCGAGTTAAAATTATCATAAATAATAATAAAATAGGGGGGGATTTTTAATTATTTTTTTCGTCGCACAATTAAGGGTCTACTTTGACCCCACGCGTTATGTGCACTTTATGGGGAATCACACTGTATACACGGGCCAAACAATAACTAGTGGCCCGGTGGGGCCTGGGCCAAACAATAACTAGTGGCCCGGTGGGGCCAGAAGCGTTTCCCTTTTCACCATTTAGCAGAATTAGATGTAAAAGATAGGTGCATAATTAAAATAATTTTGCTTACTGTATTGTATGTTATAGATGTGTATGAGGTTATCTGATGTATATATGTCGTGGCCATATTGTAAAATTGATCATTTCATGAAATGGTCGAGCATTTCATGAAGTGGTCGCATTTCATGAAGTGGCCAATTCATTTGACCAGATCGTTAAATCGTCTACATTTCACGATTTTGTCATCCACGTTTGGCCAAATCGTATAGGGTGTCCATAAAATCCGAATGTGGTAAGAGCTTATATAAATAATATTACCGTACACCATATATAAGTTACCATAAGGTATGATGGTATGATTTTTTTTGCTATTATTTATGTGATATTTTCACAATATAATATTTAAAAACATAAAAGACTTTACAAAAGCGATTCGCATCTGGCACATCGCCGGACGCTGCCTGGGCACGCTCGCTCCGCTCGCTCGGCTCGTGCGTCATTTGTCATAGTCTAACCTAACCTAACCTATCGTAATCTAAGGTTTTTGTTTAACAATATTATTATAAACCACCATTAAGTCTAATATACATTATACAATATAACACACTATCCGTGAACTTCTTCTGCATAGTCACCCTACTCTCTTTAATTTGTTTTATAACCTAAAAAGAAAAATACACAATTAAATTCAAATTCTTTCCTCACCTAAAAGACTTCACCCGCCCATCATTGGCCGTAGCATTGACGACATGTTCCGTCTCGCTCCAACCCAGGTACTGTGCCATACGCGGGAGGGAGACATTCGATGATCTCTCCAAACAGTCTGCGTCTGACGTCTTCACAATAAACACTACGTAGAAACCCACTGGGAATGTGTCTTGCTGAACAAAAAAAGGTTTATTTCTATTTGTAAATAGATAAGATAGAAAATCGGTATTTATTTATAGACACTGTATATTGGTAAGTACTTAATTTCAGGGTGTGACAAAAGGAGTATGTTCTTATTCTTTATTGCACATACACAAAAATAAATATGGCATACAGCATAAAAGAAGAGATGCATGTACAATGGCAAGCTTATCTCTAGCAGAGATCTCTTCCAGCAAGTAAAGAGAAATTGTTAACAACAGGGTAACATGTGCAATTAAACAAAATCTAAGAAACTACAAAACTACATTGAGAAAAAAAGGAGAGAAACAAATGACAGCCTATTCAAATAATGGACAGGTAGTGATCCTTCAGCTTTGAGCTATGTAGAGCGCAATTCTATGAAAATACCAAAAAAAAATTGAGGCTCGAAATCGTTTGTTTTACCAGATAGTATGGAGAATTCCTAAACAATTCAGGAATATTTACACAATAAAAAAATAATGACATGATGTCTAGTTTCTTAATAGTTATACACATAAATGAAATATATAACAATTTCAACATACTTACAGGGGAAATGTACAATGGCGAGCTTTGATGAGCTTGAGCATCAAGAGATTTCTTCCAGCAAACCAAGAAAAAGGTGACAGTACGCGGATAGATTCTCTATAGTGGGCATATACTCATAGATTTTTGCTCAATATTCCCCTTGTGTTACACCCTGTATATATGTATATTCTTACCGTTAAAGTAATCCCCGCCTCGCCTAGTCATAGTGAGATAATATCCATCATATAGTATATCTCTTTCGTTATCGAAAACTGGACACTGAAAATATATTCAAAAAGATATACAAATCCGGCTCGAAGGACCAATTTATAATTACGCTGAGCTTAGTAAAGGTTTTTAAATTTTTATTATAACATGGAGAATTTTATTATTTACAAAATACAGGAAGGGTAGAAATTTCTATAAAGGCTTTTTTTTATATAATTATTTGAAGTCGATAACCATAGAATAATATGAAGTACGAAAGAGTTCAGGTTTCTAAATTACTTCGTGAAAAGGCATTAGACCCGTGCGAAGCCGGGGCGGGTCCCTAGTTATACATAAAAACCTTGCCTCTTGAATCACTCTATCTATTTAAAAAAAAAACCTAACCAAAATCCGTTGCGTAGCTTTCAAGATCTAAGCATACATAGGGACAGACAGAGGGAAGTAACTTAGTTTTATACTATGTTATGATGAAAATGATTGATATCATTAATTGACACTTACCGAAAAATTCTGTATAGACACCACAGCACAAACATCATCATCAGATTCTATCATCAGTATAACACTCTTCGGTCTTGCAAACCATCCATACTGTTTCACAAAATGATCACTATTCAAATAATACGAAAGATCACTTCTTTCTCCCATATCTAAATCCTCATTGCACATAAACCTCTTTTTTAAACTCTGCCCCTTTAAATTAATGTCGTTATGTTGGTTAAACGGAAAGAAGTAGTACATAGGCTGGCTAGGTGTGGCCGTTAGGTTGGTAGTAGAGTTTAGTTTGATGTAGAAATCTATGACAGTTTCTACTAAGATGGTGACTTTTATTTTTTCTGGCGACGATGACGTTAGGTGCACTATTGGCGTATTTTCATTTGATACATCTGTAATATAGAAAAAAAATATAGTATATGAAAATAAAACAGATAAAATGTTGCCATATTAAATTGGGAAGCAAACAAAATCATGGACCACAAATTACGTAGGTATGTAAAAATACATAGTTTTTTATATGTTAATTAATATTTATCGCTGGATGTGATTTTTTATTTACAATGACTTTTTGCACTATTACTTTATGTGGTGGTGTGCGAATTTAAAAATCAAAGTTAGATTTTCATAATGCCACGCATTTTTATATAATTATATAGGTAGTTAATAGCAAAATATTACTTTTTTGCAAGTATCAGGTTTTTTTTTCAGATTCAGATTCAGGTCATTTATTTGCATAAATATATTTTGTACATTTTCAGTCACATTATTGTGTTATTATGTTATTATGAAAATCTAGTTATAAGAAATCATATAATACATAATTACATATGATTATTTAACTTCAAAATAAACTTTATTTGTATTCAATACTAATCGACGCCCGCGACTCCGTCCGCGTGGACTACAGAAAAAAAATCAAAATATCGAAATTATCCGGGATAAAAACATTTTCCGGGGATAAAAAGTAGCCTATATGTTATGTGGGACCTGTCACAATATATTCCTGAAAACTGCATCGAAATCGGTTCAGCCATTTCTAAGATTACCGTGCACAAACGCACAGACAAACCGACAAACAGACAAAAATTCCAAAAATCATTGTTTTGGGTACTATTGCGTTGATAAAGGTATTCTATAATATTTTTTCTTAGATATCTTCCATGTACAGACAAGCGATCCGTTACATTTATATTATATGTATAGAAGAAGATTTAACACTAATCCGATCAGTACCCCTATATTATATGATTTCTTAATAGAAAAAAATCTAAATGTCTATAAATAAATATATATATTTATTTACGTATTAAGGGTCCACAGGTGACCTTTATCCATTTCGTATTCTCTACGGAGGCGTGAACAAAAGAAAAAAATGTAAAAACATACGGAGAAAATATAGAGAGGTTTTCTAACGGTTCTAACTATGTATATTAGTAACTTTTTTTCTGAAGCGCATCCTGAAAAAAATATAATAACTGTTCGTGAAAAAAATATAGAAATCGACACGAGAGTTTTTGAGAAAACATCAAATTTACAAACGTACAGGATGTTTACCAGACATGCTACAGCCAAGTTCAGCATAGCCGGGCCTTGTATAATACAAGCGACAAGTTGCTAGCTCATCGTCTAGGCGACCCGTAAGTGAACGTCCCAGTTTAGCATGAGACAATAAAAATATATATAAAAATTATCAAAATTAGTGATTATCTTTTGACACGAAACTAGGTAGGTGAAAAGAAATAACTTTCACTGTGGGACCAACTCCGAAATATTGAAAAAAATATCAGACCTTATATACAGTGGAATTGACAAAACTCCTCCTTTTTCAGTCGGTTAAAAATATAAAACTAGATAAGTTACCTTTAGAGTTACTTAATTTAAAAAGACCTTATACCTACTTTGGGGAACACTAAAACTAACCTGGGATATTACCCAGTGATTTACTCATACTGCGCAGATTACCTCTCTCTATTTACTCGACGAGTCGCAACCTGTCACAGACAGTACAGGACAAAGGGGAAATCTAACAATCAGGCTGATTTCACAGCTAAATTGTGAGTGCGAGAGGCGTTCTCCCAAATTCACAATGTTCGTTGTCGAATTCCGTCGACTTAGCAACTGCAAGTTACGTTATAGCCGTGCCGCGTCGATGTGAAAAAAAAAACATTTTCTAGCGACAAACATGTGTACAGCTCTGAAACAAGCCTAAGACTCTAAAAAAATAGCAAAAACTAAATAAAACCTCATACAGTAATACCCCGCTTTACGCAACCCCGTTGTGCGCGGTTTCACTATAACGAGAAATTTAAATTGCGCGTTCAAATGCCTCGCATTACAAGAAATAATGTGTGTTTAACTATTAACTTCTCTTTGGTCGCGGGTTTCCTCGAGTCTTATTCTTATTCTTTATTGTACACAAAACATAACAATCAATAGAAAGAAATTTACAAAAGGAATGCATACAAAGGCGTGCTTATCTCTGCAAGAGATTTCTTCCAGCATACCAGAAAGCAAAGTGAGACCAAAAGTTATAGAGGTAATGATGTGTACAGAATTAAACTAAGTAACTATAATAGATACATACAAACAATCAAATAATGAAAGTAATGTTAGACATAAAATAAAATAATAACATATAGACATAATAGGAAAAAAATACATAATACAATAGGACAACAATTCTAAGAGTCTTCTGAACATTCTGATTGGATAATTGGGGATTCCCCGTCCTGCGACTTTGTTCTATCGCAAATTTTGACTATGTTAATCATAAACCTCGATATACGCGAATTTCAGTTAACGCGACTTTTTCCGGAACCTATCCCTCGCGTAAAACGAAGGTATTACTGTTTTCAGAAACTTTATTTAAAAAAAACCGCATCAAGATCCGTTGCGTAGTTTTAAATATCTAAAGATATATAGAGTCTGTCTCTATGTATGTTTAGAACGGTGGGAAGCCACTGCAAACATAGTATAAAACAAAGTCGCTTCCTGCTATCTGTCTGTCCCTATGTATGCTTAAACTACGCAACAGATTTTGATGCGGTTTTTTTAAATAGATAGAATGCCTCAAGTGGAAGGTTTATTAGTATCAGAATTGCACCCATGCAAAGCCGGGGCGGGTCGGCAGTTGGTTTAAAATGTATAATATGTGATCATTCAACCATCACCAAATCATGACGAACTCACCACAACTTTCATCATCTTCAGCAAACGGGTTGTTATGAGGACATAGAGTCCGCGATATGTTGGTGAGCTTCTCCATGGCGCCAGGAGTCTGAACCAGTACTGGAAGCTGCCACGAGAAGACCCCTGGTGATAGACATAATATGCATCAGCCTATTGCAGACCACTGCTGGACGCAGGCCTAATGGATCATGGAATGCACAAGCGTGGCCGAACAACGGGCACTGATCCTCTGGAAGCATGCAGTAAGCCTAGAAGGCTGCTGATCTTTTGGGGGAAGTCTGGTGCGGTGGATGTAGACATTAATCAGATAGTCAATCCTTTGTATGTGCCTATTTTCGTTATTTTCTCTGTAGTATATTATGTTCAATGAATAATAAAAATATAGTTGACCTTTCTGCTGGCGAGCCGTGATGAAGAGCGGGAAGGTTCGGTTAGCGAAGTCACTGGCGACCGTCACCCGCGCCGGGGTGGTGTAGGGCTCGGGGTCCTAGAATAACACCACGATAACTATGTACCACCAACCTATAGGTCACCAACCCGCCTGCCCAGCGTGGTGATTATGGGCAAAAACCCCCTATGGCAGTAGCCTTGTGGCGTGCCCTGGGGAAGGCCTACGTCCAGCAGTGACTGAAGACGAGACGACGAATACGAACTATGTACAGTCATGAGCAATACGATGTCTACATGGGGCGACACGACAACGACACGACCACGACATTTCGTCATCGAGTATGGGGGCCGTGTCGTCTAATGGAAACACGAGCGATAGGTACTACGTAATACATTTTTGGTGGCAAAAAAGCCGTGGTCGTGTCACCTAGTGGAAAAACGCCCATTGCTGTTGGATTTTAATCCAATGCAAGGGCATTAAAGAATTACATAAGTCTGTGTATTATACATTTTATTGCTCATTCATTACTATACCTCTATACTGTATAAACAAAAGGGTACTTGACAGTTTTTTATTTATTTTTATTTATATCGAAAGATCATACAATAAAAGAAAATAAAATAAAATAAAAGAAAGGGTGAGGAATTTTTTCCATTTCTTTATTAATAGTTTTATAATATATAATATCTTGACTAAGATAAATTTATAAAAACACTTCTCCATTAATATAATCCGTTAGGATATGGTTGATCGTTTCATCTTTAAACATTGTGCTGAGGGATTCAGCTTTGTTTGCCGAGATTTGGCTAGTGTATAGCTATCGGGATGAAAAATAACGTTGCCAATATGTAATTTAGAAAAGAGATGGTAAAATTCGTCATCCGAGTAATTGACCCGGTGGCTTAGTGGTTAACACATTCGCTGCCGGCTATTTTTCTTAGCATGCCACGACATAAGAGTTCAACGCCTAGTGCCGCGTGACGCCAATAAGCGTGCAAGCAAACATTCAGCCATGCCGCTGTATACGTATGCGCGTCCTCGGACTATCTAGCGGTGCCGCTTGGCGCGCCTGTGCGTCATCGCCGAACAATAGGCGGCCGGGCCGAGCCCTATTGTTAGTTTTTGTGAAAAGTGACAATAACTTTCTTTTCGGGCTAGTTCCACTGTGAAAATCTCATTTTACCCTTTGCATCTTCATAGATATAGTCACAGACTATTATATGTACTTCGTATAGTAAAGTAAAAAAATAGAATTTCCAAAACGTAGATAACGTAATGTAGGTCAAAACTACTGCCAACGATCATCCATGTCATGACTGAGACTTGGTTCTAGGTCTATGATTTAGGTAAGCAGCTGATAAGCCGTTGTACTGTGTTACTCTATTGTTCAATAATAAGAATTCAATAGCTTAAATCTAAGAAAAGGCAACAAGGATTTTTTTGTCTTCTAAAATAAGACAATAGCGGCATCTTCTTTAATGATAAGCCATTGTATTGTTACACTCTTTTGTTTAATAATAAGAATTCAATAGCGTAAATCTGACAAAAGACAAAGATTTTCTTTTTGTATTATTCTTATCTATGTAACTTTGACAGAATTATCGTGCCTTATACATTAGAGGTCATAAATAAAATGTCATAGGGTTATTTGAAATATTTCCATAATGCTAAGAATACTAAAGATGTTGACTAGGTCATTAATGACCGCTAAGTATATTGAATACATAACTCGAAAAAAAAGAAGACAATGACGGCATCTTCTCTAACGATAAGCCGCTGTAATAATATTTCTTCAATAGTCAGAATAAGTAAAATATATTGGATATTCAATTGTTTGAGTGAAAGGCTTTGAATACTCTCGATGACATGAGTAGAATTATTATCACAATAGAAACCATAAATAAAAATAGAATAGTATGTGTTTCCTTATATTTACTGACAAACCGAATACTTTCGCATGTGGTAAATATTTATAGGTATTATGATTTGGCGTAACTAATGAATGACACGTTTTTATATGTATAGTTCAATTTTTGAGAACTTTGTTTTTTGAGAGATTTTAGTACGACATTGATATCGATATTGGGGAAATTGCGCAAAGTTAAACTTGCAACACTAAATTTGAATTAGTTCATTCATTTCAGAGATTCGGCGGGAAAAGCTGGAAGGGAGCGGGTGTAATTTTCTTGTGTAAATCAAAATTTATTTGTAAATAGCTTTCATGTGTCCGTAAAGTGTTGTTTTCTGGTAGATAAGTTATATTTTGTTTACTTGTTATGTAAATATAGTGCGTGTGCATGGTTTTATATACAGGTAAGCTGAGTAAAACCTTAGTCGGAATACGATGTCTTCATGGGCTCATGTAAGTTGTTTCTGCAATTATTTTTGGGTTTTACTAATTTTACACCCATTCTTGAAGATTTACCCGACGTTTCCATTCATTATTATCCAGCATAAATTCAGAAATCATTTACTAAAGACAATGGCTGTATGGGCTTAGTTCCCCTTGCCTTCCCTTCGGGATAAACTAAAAAAAAAAAGCACACCGCCACACCGCGCTCATGCGAAAATTTATTTCTGTAAGTAATTATTTATTTCTGAAGAAGAATTAATTTTATCTTAATCAATTTATTAGTTTCTTTGTGTTTTGTCCAAATTATATATATTTGGTATTTTTTGTTACAGAAATTAGATCAACTGTATTTTGATAGAAAGTAAGTAAGGTACTTAATTATAGAAATAATTTTATCGAAATCAATTTACATATTAGTTTCTGTGTTTTATCCAAATTAGTACATATTTGATATATTTTTTGTTACAGAAATAAAAAAATGGAGGAATCGTAAGTACCTAACCGAATTGTTATTTTACTTTCTTACTTTGTTTTACGAAACAGTTTTCAGTTGGATTACTCGGTCTACCTAAACTTAGTTCAATTTTTATGTGCAGTTCAATGGATACTTCTAGCTTGTATCCAGACAGGAAAAGTAAGGATTTAATGGTATGTGATATGTACAACTGTTTTGTCAGCACATGCTTTGTATGTTTGGTTTGTGAATTCATTTAGGTATTACAAAATTATGTACCTACTTACTAATTTTCTGTTTTTGCTTATTGTAAATGGTTTGTGGATTTACATGTGGTATGCTTTATCGATCGTGCATGTACTATGTATACCTAGGTTTACCTTACCACGCACGAATATCTCCGTTTTAACACCTAAAAATATAGATATAGGTATGTATACCTACCTAACAATCCTAACAGAACATTTTCACATCTAACATGAATTTGCTAAATACATATTTTTTCTTTGCTCTGGGTCTGCATCATTTGTTCATGTATGTATCATGTGAAAGTCTTATGCACCGTTGGGAGTACATTATGATTTTGCAAGGCCTTTTTATTTTAGCTTCAGCGTTAGTTGGTTTTTTTTTATTTTAGCACGCCTTTGTTGACCAAGGAGGGCCCTGCACCGTGGTGGTGGTGGTTTGGGTGGTGTTGCCGGCGCACTGAAGAGGCGACGCCAACGGCGCCGACGCCGCCAGCCGCTGCGGCGGAGGGCGGTCCCGCCGCCGCCGCCATGGTGCACCGGCGCCGCTTATACCGGCGCCTGCGCCTGCCGGAGGCGGAGGAGCCGCCGTCGCCGCAGAGGACGGCGGAAGAAGTGGCCGCCACCACCCAAAGGTGGCGCGAGGCCGTGGAGCGCGCGAAGAAAATCACCGCGCCGCGGGCGTGCCCACCGAGGGGCTCTGTCCGTTATTAAAGATAATTATATTTAATAATGGACAGAGCTCCTCAAAAAGTTGATTTATCAATGAAATTTAATAATAAATAATTATAAAATAAATATATTTTCTTTTATCTCTGAACTACCACTACATACATAGTAGGTATATAGGTAGGTACTCGATCATCTTGTCATCGTTACGAGTGTAAGTACTTATTAAACTTCATATTCACTTACTAGCCATAGAACATGGTATGTAGTATGAGCAAACATAGCAAACAAGAATTTATAGGTAGGTACCTTCTAAAACCTTAATATTTACCGGTAGGTATGTTTTATCTGTCTACGTTTCTTTGTTCCCATTGATGCAGCCTAAGTACCTACCACTTAATTTGGAAATGCATCACGTACAATACAAATATGTATGTACTACTTCTAATAATAATATCTATGTAGGTATGTAAATCTTTTGTTCATATTTGTATGAAGATGTAGAAATTGAAAACAGGCAATTTGGGACTGACCCTAAAATACAAATAGGAGAGTTAACAAAAGACGCAAATACGTATGTAGCGGCACCTTTAAAAGCGAAGTCAAATTTGTATGGACGCCAATACGCGTCACTGGCACCTCTAGAAAGCCAAGAAAACGCACATAGGTACTCGCCGGCAGGGAATGCGTTAAAGCACTGACACGCGAAATGCAGGGGTCGTGGGTTCGATTCCCACCCGGGTGAGGAATTTTTTCCATTTCTTTATTAATAGTTTTATAATAAAAGAAACATTTGCGAAAGAAAAACTTTGCTAGCGTGAAATCTTTGCGGGATATAACGCTTTAAAATCACAATTTTAGATTTGCCAAAAAAACGCTCCATACAAACGGCTACCAGGACGTGACGTCACTCTTTAAGTAACTTGTATGCGCGTGTTAGCGTTGAGTCGAGTTTACTTTGTATATAAATATATATTATCTAGTCTAGATTGAATATCCTTTTGGTGGCCTATGTACCAAACTACCTATCCTATCTATATTCTATTCGAAAGGGGAAATAAATAATGGATGTCAGGACTTAGAATAAAACAAACATATCAGTAACATATATCTCATTATATACAATATTATATTACTGAAAATACACACAGTTCGATTACACCTTGATGGGAAGAACTGAGTAGAAACCCATCAGGAAAATGTTCTATTATGTCGACAGTATGTTGTAGAACAAGCCGTAATATTTACCAAACAGTTATAGTCCGGGAGGTAGCGTTGCATTTTACAAAATAATTTCTGGTCGATTGATTAATGTCATAACGTACTTTTCATGGATAGTCATTGAGTAACTCGAACGTCAGCAGGGGTGCGTTCGTGTAAGCCGGCGAAATCTTAGCCGGTTAAAAATTATCTAGCGAGGGATCGCTGAACGGAGTCATAGTGCTTATGTCAATATCAGCTGTCAAATTCAATTGGCAGTTTGTCAAACAATATCTATTCTACTCGACACTTGGAGAGTTTTTATTATTTTTGTTGTAATATTCGTGATTTGGAAATAATTACACAGTTAAAATGGCAAACTCTACCTTCATTGTCGTAAATCATTCTGCCCCTTTCATCTACAACAATTTGCATTGAAATTTCACCCATGATCCACTCACACACAATACAATAAATTATTCACTCGTGTTTCAAGTTGTCAACTCAATTTAAAAGTATTCAATCAAGGCGCGAATCGAGCAAAAAACAACAGACAGCTGTCATTAGTGTCAATCTGACAGCAGGATAAGATTTCGCGACTTAAAAAGCACGCTAGAATTTATCCTAGCCAGGCGAAAATTTATACCAGCGGACGAACGTGAACGGGTCGGATAAAATTTCGACAGTTTAAGTTTTCGCCTCGCGGAGTGCTTGAACGGGGTGTTTAACATTTAGTCAGTTTAAATTTTAGACCGGCTAAGATTTCGCCGGCTTACACGAACGCACCCCAGCTCCAGTAAGGGTGGGGCGAGTGGGGAGAGAATGTCAAAAAAAAAATCCAAAAATTATTTCTGTTCGTCCGAAAATTTGCACATCAGTAGTTTTAACAATAATAATAATTATAGAAACCGTCAGCTGTGAAGAAAATGGCGGGTTGTACGTCAGCAGGTTATATATACCTATATTAAAAATAATTATTTTCATTTCATTTCCGGTCGAATGAAACTGATACAGGTTATTCTTTATGCTATAAAAATGATAAAAAAAAAAGCCTCAGCAGATCTATCGATAGGGGTAAAATCGTCAGCAAGGGGATTATATGTGCCGAGCAGGTATTCAATCCGAGTATGCATTAACCATCTATATTATTCAACTGACGACCTTCTCCCTGTCAATTACTCTGACCTGAAATCAATTTGATTATAAAAATTCTCATTTTTATCTTTTTCATATGGCATATATAATCTAACTGCTGTCTGCGAGCCGGCTGACGACTTTTCCCTCTTCAAATATTCTGCTGACTCTTTTTTTTATTGAATATATTATTTTAATTACTCTTATCATCAATTTTGAGCGACCTTAAATCAATTCAGTTGAATAATATAGATGATTAATGCATACTCGGATTGAATACCTGCTCGGCACATATAATCCCCTTGCTGACGATTTTACCCCTATCGATAGATCTGCTGAGGCTTTTTTTTATCATTTTTATAGCATAAAGAATAACCTGTATCAGTTTCATTCGACCGGAAATGAAATGAAAATAATTATTTTTAATATAGGTATATATAACCTGCTGACGTACAACCCGCCATTTTCTTCACAGCTGACGGTTTCTATAATTATTATTATTGTTAAAACTACTGATGTGCAAATTTTCGGACGAACAGAAATAATTTTTGGATTTTTTTTTTTGACATTTCTCCCCACTCGCCCCACCCTGAGTGCGCCTGCTGACGCTCAATTCAATTGATGTCCTCATCTAAACTATCAATTGCACTCAAAATCGATCGGCCTAAAATCACCATCAAAAATACAATGCTACCTCCCCGACTATTAGGTATTTGGAATAAATATGAAAACTATTTCTAGCACTACGCCGGTCGATAACCCCAAACGCTGGTGAATTGTTATTCAAACAAACTATAAACTAACCTAATTGATCCTTCTCCGTATTCCGAACTATTTATGCAAAATTTTAAGCTTTAGTTCGATCTCAGTCACAGGCCTGTACCACTGAGTCTATTACATGTACAGATTTTAATACCTATATACATACATACATACATGTCACGCCTTTATCCCTTACGGGATAGGCAGAGCACCAAGGGCCGATAGAACCACATGGTGCCACTTCTGACCTATTTTGAGGGTTTAGTTGAGATGTACAAGTTCGGTTAGTAGTGACAGGTGGTCAGTCCATCGCCTACAAAACACCAAGACTCTCTTGTCCCTCTACTGACTTGTACAGTATGCCCGGGAAGAGAAGCAGCTGTAGTATTATACTTTTTTTTTTCACCCCCCGAGCAGCATAGAAGAGATTTTAATATGTATATTAAAATTGTCACTTAGCACTTAGCTATACTAGGAGGTTGGCGTCAGGCAGGTAGTCGGCCGTAAAACAAATGCCTAATCTTTGGCAATGTCAAAAGAAGTTTCAAAAGAAACCACATTGCGCCGACCCCCTAAATTTATTTATTCATTTAGCCTCATTTTACATTGTCCTTACAGGTAAACTAATCGTCGGTCAATCGACGGAGCCATACAACCAAAATTGAATTTAATTGAAGGTAAACTAATGCAACAATGTAAAGCAACAAAACAATTATTTCCATTCCAACTAATTCTATGCTTACTAACTATAAATAACTTATATCATTATCATCATCAGCATATTGCAGTCCACTGCTGGACGTAGGCCTCCCCCAGGGCATGCCACAAGACTGCCATGGGGGGTATTTGTCCATAATCACCACGCTGGGCAGGCGAGTTGGTGACCGCAGTTTGTATTTTGGATTATGTTATCAGTACGGGAGGTGCTCCCGGACACCCTTAATCACCTCGTACGATACCCACGGGGTGGTACCACGCGGCCAACTTATACTTTTATATATTACATTAAATAATGGGGTAAGGGCAGGAAGATGATGATGATGGTGAATCAAATTAAGTTTGTTATATAAATGTGCACATGAAATTGTGATACTTAAGATGGTAACTTACCCCTGCAAACTCCATAATGTACTCTGTATTTTTATCAACATACACAGTGTACGGCACATTATATTTGTACCTGAAAATAAAGATTACAGACATCTTAACTTTTATTGATCACTGAGGCTGAGCAACTCTTGTGGAGGCAAAAGAATCTATTTGCCTTACAAAAAAGATACATGCTGTCACACTCATTATACCCTAAAGAGGTTGGGCAAAAGTGTGCAAATTACACACCCACTTTTCACCTGTTAGCCTATTAAGTACCTTGTGGTAAGGGGTGACACTACTGCCTCTTTTCAGGCATAAATACAAACAATATAGTGACCAGTAACAAATCCAATAAGAAATGTTTCTGTGCCATTCTCAATAGGTATTATAACCAATGTGTCCAAAATGTTAGTAACATATTTATGTACAGGCAACAGACCTGTGGTTAAATTATACTGTGCTTCCTAGGCAATATTGACTATTGCACATAATATAATCCTCTATAGGATATGGTTGATCGTTTCATCATTAAAACATTGTGCTGATGGATTCAGCTTTGTTTACCGAGATTTGGCTAGTGTATAGCTATCGGGATGAAAAAATAACGTTGCCAAAAACATTATACAAAAGAGATGGTAAAAGTCGTCATCCGAGTTCATTGACCTGATAGCTCAGTACGTTAGAGCGACAGCATGGTTTGAGAGAGGTAGTGAGTTGAAATCTCACTTGGGTGAAACATTTTTTCATTTCTTTATGAATAATTTTTATAAAATTGCCTATACTGAATATGAATCATGTTTGCTATGTACCTATTTCATTAAAATAAAGTTACTAAGCCTACATTTTCAGAAATAGAGATAAATAGATAAACAAAATGAATAATGTTACATGCAGAAAACAGATATCAAATCAGTTAACTAATACCTAATAGATAATCAGTTATCACTATGATTATCACATATAAGGTTAGGTGATATTACAGCAAAGGATTGAGTAATTCCCCTAAATATACTATTTGACATGAGATTGGCCCACCACTCTCTCCAGCTCTCTGCATCTCCAGTCTCCTAGATAATCTAGGGAAGTCTAGTAAATGCTAATGAAGCATTAAAAAACCTAGGAAGCAAGCAACTAACTAGTAGTAAAATATATTATGTGAAGAAAACCTTGTTCATGGTTCACATAAACCAAGATTAATAAAATAAAATTGACTAGGACAAATAACGGTGGTATCTCGAGTTCATCTAAGAAAAACCATACATTGTATCCAAATATCCATTATATTTAGTTTAACAATGAGTTCTTCCGGAATATTAGATAATTTAAACTTACGTGTTATTGTATTTAAATATGATTCCTTCGCCATTATAAGATAATGCACTCGGCAGCCACAGAACAAGGCACAGTATTAGCCACATACCTATTTAATTTACGCTTTTCTCCCGGAAACTATTTGTTAAAATTTTGCAAACAAATCTATCTACACAAATTCGATAAAAATCAAACAAAGCAAGCAGAAAATTATACGTTCAACTTTTACAACTTTGCATATTGTTCAATTTTTGTTAGCTGCGAGATAGCATATCAGATTTTATTTGAGGGAGAAAGAGAAAGCCATAAAATTAAACATGCTGCATGCGTATCTGACAGCAGAAGATAACTATGTCACCACGGACAAGGAAAGTAATGGAGCCGTCTATAAAAGTAACATGCATTGCATGAGTCGTGAATCATGCATGATGCTTGTCGTACATGATGAAATGACCGCTTCTCGCGAAATAGCTGATCCTTCCCTCTCTTGTCCTATCTATCCTTCCTCTTCTTACACGGACTGGTAACACCAGGGGTCGACTAGCTAGCTCCCAGCCAGGCTGTACCTAATGTTTCATGTAGGTGTCTTTGCGTAGTGTGTATGACAAAACAGCCGCGGACGATCCGACCTAAAACTCTGATTCATAGCGATACAGAGAACTATGCTCGGGATCTCTCTGCGTGATCGAATGAGGAGATCCGCAGACGTACAAAGATCACCGACATAGCTCAACGGTCCAGCAAGCTGAAGTGGCAATGGGCAGGGCACATAGCTCGAAGAACTGATGGCTGATGGAGTCGGAAAGTTCTAGAGTGGATACCACGTATAGGCAAACGCAGCGTGGGAAGGCTACCCGCGAGGTGGATGATGATGATACATACTTATCAAAAATGAAAGCAATCAATTTCGAGCGTTAAGTAAAGCCAAGGTCATTAACGATAACTTTAGCAGTCTCCTTAAATACTAGAACAACGAAACATTTCTACCTCTCCACTAAAAGGAACTAGGATCTAAACGTTGTTTTCGGCCTTTTCATAAACTTCCCTAATGCAAACTTTGCGAAACTTCAGGCTTTCTTGGAATTTGTATATTTTTTACTCTGCAGAAAATAAAGACAAAGGAAGGACTTTATAAGTATGAGTAACCATAAGGAGATATCAAATCCCTGTGAGTAACCCACACTCTGCTCTGCACAAACTCTGATACAAACACAAATCATAAGTTTATGATGACATTATTAAGAAGAAAAAACGAGTTTTAAATGTTATTTATTCATAAGAACCCGGTTTAGAATAGATGCGGATTGAATCCCATAACAATACGCCCCTTGATTACCTAATTTGCACTAGAGAAGCCGAATGGTCGTATGGCTCCGTCGATTGACCGACGATCAATATTCGCTTTGAAATCTCTGTGATACTTTGAAATTCGTTTTACGTAATACGTATTTGACAAGCAATCAGCGATTTTTGTACAATTTTCGCTATCGCTTTGCTTTTGCTAGTTAGGTAATAAGGGGGACGACGGAGTATAGAGTAATTGAACGAAGCATAAAAATCTAAAATGAACGTTTTGACATATCTTCCTCCAATAAACGAGCAATAAAATGTCATCTCCTGTTTAAAAAAAAATACAACCAATAGCGTGACTGAATTCATATCACCGGCTAAATAGACGCCGCCGATTGGCTCACGCCATTAACAGGTGCTATGCGTCATCCGCCATAACGTTGAATGAAATTTTGGTGAAAGTGTGCATTGTTTGCAATTTATTATTAAAATTAAGTGTTTTGTTTGTGATATTTTCGTTAAATAGTGTTTTAAATGTGTAGTGAACAATGAGTGAGTGGTACAGCATGAAAGCAGGAATAAACAACGATCATAATTCTTCGGAATTATCCGTGGAAACTTCGTGTGAAATGACAGACGCATACAATATATTTTCGGACAATTTGAGTCCGATACCAGCATCTATAGTGCCCAGAAAGTTGGATTTCAGTGGTTTGGACGACGAGGATGGTATTCGGGATGCAACACCGGCGCCGGCATCTATGAGTCCACCGTATAAAAGGGTTCGAGCTCTCAGGTAAATCTTTATCTGCGTTGTTTCGTGTCGTATATTCTCATATTACATAAATCGTCAGTTTCTTAGTAATTCTACAGCGAGATTATGGGTATGGTACTTGAAAGTAGCGTGAATTCTCATTGAAATCATGTTTGGATTGTTTAACCTCTAAAAGTGAAAGTATCTTTTAATTTATGCTATACGCGTGATATACGTGCTTCTCACATGAAACTGACGCGTTTCTATATACATATTTACGTAAATCACGCCGATGTGGCTAGATTTCAATCAGCTAAACTTAAAAATATAGAATGAATCATCAAATGTCCCAGAGTCATTATTATTGTATATAACTAGTGTTTCCCCAGTCTAGATGGACTAGTAAAGCCTGTTAGTAATGCCATCCTATGCCAGAACATTTTCAGCATTCAATATGTGAAAAATCTGTCACAATTTACATCCATTACATGATTTTGATTATATTTGAGTTCCTGTGGCCTCAGTGTATGTTTTTTCAATTCCAAACAATGTTTCATTTTTAAACAATCACCTACACACTACCATGAACGTATTAAGAACAATGGACGTAATGCTGTCATTGCACAGATTGAAGCACCGAAATGGCGGCACATTGGGCATGTGTGTGTATTTTCCAGTAGGTGCCGAGTTGACTATGGTTGGTACGTGTGGGTGAATAACGTGTTAATACACATCCCTACTCCATGGAATATCATTGCCGAGCTTACTATGAATGCTTCACTCTGTGTAGTCACAACACTCTGTCCATTATTATTTATATGTTCATGCACACTACAATGTGACAGTGTCATGAAAACTGGAGTTTCAATCAAAAATACCCCTAATAACACAATAAACAGTAAATAATTGTAAATGCATACAAAACAGGCACCTTCAATCAGATTTTTCCATCCACAATAAGATATTATGTAGGTAATTTCAAATCTACTCAAAATGTATGAAAGGGGTGTATTAAAATATTCTAGTGAAACATAATCATACAACCATGATGTTAAATGTCACAGAAAAATCCCCAAAAATTAATCTCGGAACATGTCCTGACATGTTAAAACACATTCCATTGAACTAAAACAGGTTTTTTTGGATGTAATCTTGGCTTTGTTGACCTCAATGCAAGTTGTCAAACTTGTTCACTGCCAAAATACTGAGAGACTTGCCAAATTTTTTTGGAGATATGCTTGATTAGACCTCACCATGGCACCCACAATATTGACTTTTACTTTATCTGTACATAGTTTTTTTCCAAAGTACCCAGTTTTATTTTAAGTTTTTCATATTTATGTAGGTTAATATTTTGTTATTAACATTCTTATTTGTATCTGAAATATTTACCTATTATACCTATTTGTACATCAAGCATCAACTTTTGCCTTACCAACTATTACACAGAAACATATGTAATTATCTACCCAAAACTTACCTCCAACCTTCTACATCCTTTTCAACATAAAATTCAGTTAAAGTACAGTTAAATAATGACAATAACAAAACATATGATCGAAGCAGCTGCCATCTGTTGCAAACCAAAAAAAAAAACAAAAAAAACTGGATGGGTTCACCTGAAATTGCACCTTTGGCCAAAAAAGAGCATTGCATTTAGTTTTAAGTCTTATTGGCTGCTATATTGATTTCAAACTAGGTTGTTTATGATTTGAAGGTGGGTTCTCAATCTATTGTGATATCAGAGATTATCTTCAGATGTCAGCTGATTTTAAAAGTTTACCTTTTGTGTTCCAGGCTTATTTTTTTGGATGGAATATTCTTTATGAAAGTGTAGGTGTAGGTATAATAAGAAGGGTGTTACTTCCATTTTGTTGCTAGATTTTGGCTCTTCCCAACACTTCATAAAATATAAATACTTACATAGATCTTTGTAGAAACACCCATAACTAGGAAACAAACATCATTCATGTAAAGCAAAGTACATAATAGTTACATATGAAATATTGTGTTGTGAATCATTGATAGATCTGTAGTGGACCGAAAATGTCAATATTATCAGGGATAAAAATATATTCCCGGGATAAATAGTAGCCTATGTGTTAATCCAGGGTGTCAGCTAACTCCAAACCAAATTTGATTAAAATTGCTCCAGCAATTTTTACGTCAAAGAGTCACAAACATCCACACTTACAAACTTTCGCCTTTATAATATTAATAGGATTTCTTTGTATGACTTAGGTGTCAGATTTTTCGAAGTTCTACCCTTTCTAAGGGGCTGAAAAAGGGAGACAAAGTTTGTTTAAGACAATGCAATCCTTTGATCCAATCTACTTCAAATTCATAAACATACCTTGGCAAGTTTAGAGTCACACATGACGTACAAAGCATTTCCAAGAATACCACAGGAAAATTTGATTTTTACAAGGAGAGTGGTGGGGGTGTTTAGTAATTATATCTCGTCAGCCTATTGCAGTCCACTGCTGGACGTAGGCCTCCCCCAGAGTACGCCACACGGCTCGATCTCCCGTTTTTGCCATCACTACCAGCCATTAAGTCAGTAATGATATTATAATGAGCTATTGCCCCATAATTTCAGACTATACGACAGCCCGCACACCCCGAAGACCCTTCTGGAGAAGTGTTCGACGCCGTCCCACCATCCTCCGAGATCGAGGCTGTTCCCGCCCAAAGTCAACGCTCCGGCGGGTAAGTTATATGCTTAGCATCATCAGACAATTTAGCATCATCAGCTCTGCCATAGGAAGACTGCTGCTTAAGATCTGTTGAAATGATCACCAAATGAGGTACCTGCTGAACAAAGGCCTCACCAAATTATCAACGAGGCAGTCAGCCTTATCAGCCTACCCTCGCGTCGTATATTCATACTGCTGTGTTCCCGTAATTGTGTAGCCAGAACTGTGGGATATCGTTCATGATTCTCGTGATCATTCTCACGACATACAAAGAAAGCTGATGTATTCTAGTAGTAACTACTTAGGGTATAAGTGGGTTCAACTAATACCTTATGAAATGAAATGAATGGATCTGTTAAGTTAATGGGCTATCTGGTGAAAAGTGGGTGTGCAATTTACACACTTCTGCCCATGGAGAAGGGGATAAAAGAGGAGTAGCGGAATAGTGTGCCGCTGAGCGGGGGTGAAGTATGGGACGATGTAACACTGTAGCCCTGCTCATTTACATAGAAACCACCTTGTAGTGACTAGTCAAACTACTTGCTCATTATCAAAATGGTTCAAGATTGTTTTTCTAGTGCAATTACTCATCGCTAGATGGCAATATCATACTACGTTTTAGTAAAAAAAGTACCCTGATAAAAGCGCTAGTGTCTTTGTAATTTTAATACGGTTACATTTCGGAACACAAGCGTGTGGTTACAGCTACTGCGTTACACTGACGCTGAAGCTCCGCCCCTATCATGACGTCATGGCCTCACGATTGCCACACAACTCACTTTATAATCCCACCTCCTCTTTTATTCCTTCTTCATGCTTCTGCCCAACCTCTTTGGGGGATAATGGGCGTGACTATATATTGTATGTAATGTACCTAGGCTTAATATACATGTGTGGTCTTCCCACCAGGCTTGCCTTCGGGCTCCAGCCACCACCTGCATCCGCCGTCTGGAGACGAAGACTCGGCCCTCGGCAGCCTACCACCTGATGACAGTGACGATTCGCGCGCCGCCCGCCCGCGCGCTAACGTCAACCCGTTTACACCGGACGGTGAGTCATGAGGGTTACCCACAGATGGCGTTATCTGCATATAACGTATCAAGAGTAGATGACAGTGACGAATCGCGCGTCGCCAATCTTAACCGGTTAAACATTATCTAGCGAGGGATCGCTGAACGGAGTCATAGTGCTTATGTCAATTCAATTCAATTTTGCGATATGGTGTCTTCTTGCTGACACGAAGACTTCGCCAATGGCACGTGTTGACATGCAACGCGACAAAAAAATTAACGAAGTAAAAAATAAATAAAAATGTCAATATCAGCTGTTAAATTCAATTGACAGCTTGTCAAACAATATCTATTCATCTTGGAAAGTTTTCAATATTTTTGTTGTAATCTTCATGATTTGGAAAGAATTACATTGTTAAAATGGACCGGAACACGAGAAATCATTTTGCTGGTGTAATATTTCAGTTTGTACGGGTTACCGCACATTGTTATGTCACCTATCGACAGATCAATATTTCGTAATAAGTCTCTCTGCGTAATTTGTATAGTATTGAATTATAATATATTAAATTCTATATACGTGTTCGGTTGCATATCTTGTATTAGCGAACTACATAGTACACAGTTGTGATTATAATATATTAAATTCAGTGTTCAACATTCACTCAACGTGTTCGGTTGTATTTATATCTTATGAGTTGACAACTTCCCCTCAGCATTAGCATAGCAGCATCATAGCATTAACTAGCAACTCTATTGTACGAGTGCCATACCGTACACAGTTGGTGATAGAAAATCTTCAAAAAATTTTGATTTGCATTAAAATTTCGTCAATGATCCACCCACACACAATACAATAAATTATTCACTCGTGTTTCAAGTTTTCAACTCAATTCAAAAGTATACAATCAAGGCGCGAATCGAGCAAAGAACAACAGACAGCTGTCATTAGTGTCAATCTGAGAGCAGGATAAAATTTCGCGACCTAAAAGGCACGTTAAAATTTATCCTAGCCAGGCGAAAATTTATACCAGCGGACGTCCGGATAAAATTTTGGGGGCGGGTTGGTGACCGCAGTTTGTATTTTGGACTATGTTGTCTACACGGGAGGCGCTGCTGCCCTCCTCCCGGAAACCCTTAATCGCCTCGTACGATACCCACGGGCAGACATGGGGTGGTACGAATTCTACTCTGCCGGCACCACGCGGCCAACCGTTTCACCGTTCTTTTAAATGATGGCGCTAGTTACTATGTGTATGACTACGTTTTGTTATATTTTATGTATTAGATATACATACTAATATTATAAATGTGAAAGTGTGTGTTTGTGTGTATGTTTGTCCGTCTTTCATAGCAAAACTACTGAACCGATTTGAATGAAATTTGGTACACAAATGGTCTAGGTCACTATGGGCAAACTACGGCCCGCGGGCCGGATCCGGCCCGTATGAGGTTTTAATCCGGCCCGCCGAACGTTTTTCAGAAAAATTTTAATATCAAAAATTCAACTTGTATTATATTTTTAGACCTTAAAATATTTTATCTACACTTAAAACATTTAAATCTCGTATTTTTTATCACAATACTGCTAAGGTGACAATTTTTTTATGTGAAAAAGTATAAAAAAAATTATTAAGTTTCTAAAAAACAATGTTTTTAAACTTTACGCTTAGTAGCCTTGCCCCAAGTGTTTTTAATTAACCGGCCCGCGGCAATATTTTTTTTAATTTTCGGCCCGCGATGAGAAAAGTTTGCCCACCCCTGGTCTAGAGCCCGAGAAAGGACATAGGCTATATTTTATTGCGGTAGGTGGCGCCACCGCGCTATAATACCGCGCGGACGAAGTCGCGAGCAACAGCTTGTATTTTATCTTATTAAATTTATCAGGGAATAATGATTTAATTTATTTGTAACAGGTCAAGCATTGAACAAGAAGAAGCGCGCGTTATCCAAAACGCCGACGTGGGACGCGACACCGGAACAACCGGCCAAGAGACTGCGTGTGAGTTATTATTTTTTAATACGTTCAGTGCCAGTTCTTTATGGACGGCACTACCAGCGCTCGCTGCGGCCCGTGGCGGGGAGTGGCGCTATACGCACACGTTCGAGTCACATATAATATCCAGACGTTCTTTGAGCAGGCGGACGGCGCTCCTGATTGCAATACGGCGCTTGATTTTACGTGTGCCGCCCCGCCGCCGCACCCTTTGCCGCCCCGCGCACCCGGTTCCGCCTCCAGGAATCGAACATATCCCGCTACAGCGTGGAATTCATCGAGCTCGGTGTAATAGGGCGCGGCTCGTTCGGAGTCGTGACGAAGTGCGTCAACAAGCTGGACGGCACAGTGTACGCGCTCAAGCGCTCGCTGCGGCCCGTGGCGGGGAGTGCGGCCGAGCGAGCGGCGCTCACTGAGGTGTACGCACATGCCGCCGTGCGACGACACGCGCATCTGGTCAGGTGAGCAGGCGGACGGCGCTCCTGACGTGTGCCGCCCCGCGCACCCGGTCAGGTGAGCAGGCGGACGGCGCTCCTGACGTGTGCCGCCCCGCGCACCCGGTCAGGTGAGCAGGCGGACGGCGCTCCTGACGTGTGCCGCCCCGCGCACCCGGTCAGGTGAGCAGGCGGACGGCGCTCCTGACGTGTGCCGGCATGGCGCTGCTTTAAATGACTGACTGCAGAGTAAAAGCTGGGAGGATATATGATATAGGTTCGGAGAAAATTTTGGGTAGATAATGCGCATTTTGCTAGGTGAGTTGCGGTTTTAGTGTAGGGCAGTTTCGGTAGATAGCGCTGATGTAGGTTTTGAGTAAAGTTCTAAAAATATATGCGCATTTTGTTAGGTGAGTTGCAATTTTGGTAAGGGCGAGTTCCGGTAGATGGCGCTGATGTTCATCGAAAATTTCAATTTGAAGGAATCTTATATCTTTATTTTGTATGGATTCTTTATTTTTCATTTATAAAGAACCCCTTCAACAACTAACTTTATTATACAATGATAAGCTTTACCATCTCTCTTACAAACTTAATCTCTCCTATTAACCAAAACCCTTTATAAATTATTTTATTTTACTTATGATTAAATTTAAAAAAATAAGGCAACATTTTAGTATTTTTAATAGAATAAAATATAGGTAACTAGCGACCCGCCCCGGCTTCGCACGTATGCAGTGCTGATACATACACCTAAACCTTCCTCGTGAATCACTCTTATCTATTAAAAAACTGCATCAAAATCCGTTCCCTATTTTGAAAGAACTAAGCATACATCGGGAGGGACAGACAGCGGATATGTTGTTATTTGTTTGTCTTCTCTGTCAGTAAAACTTGACCTTTACCCTCATAATGATAAGGTTTACTCTCTACTTTAACCATACCCCTCGTTTGACATACCTAACTTTTTAACCATCATACATACATACATATAATCACGCCTTTATCCCTTACGGGGTAGGCAGAGCACCAAGGGCCGATAGAACCATATGGTGCCACTTCTGACCAATTTTAAGGGTATAGTTGAGATGTACAAGTTCGGTTAGTAGTGACAGGTGGTCAGCCCATCGCCTACAAAACACCAAGACCCTCTTGTCCCTCTACTGACTTGTACAGTATGCCCGGGAAGAGAAACAGCTGTAGAATTATAGATTTTTTTTTCACTCGCAAAGCAGCATAGAAGTTAACCATCATTGCTTTCATTATCCTTGAAATTTACTTTTAGATTAATTTTATCCTCTCATTGACAAATGTTGCCTTAAATTCTTCAAATCTACTATTATTAAATGTCCTTTAACCACCTTCCTTCCTCAGATACTACTCAGCATGGGCAGAAGACGACCACATGATAATCCAGAACGAATTCTGCGACGGAGGATCCCTCGCATCCCTGATGGAGGCCGGACCCTTGCCGGAGTCAGAACTGGCTGTGCTACTGACACACGTAGCTGATGGACTGGCGTAAGTAGATTAGATTAGATTCATTTATTGCATGTCACAGGTTATACAGGGTGTAACAGAAAGGGTATGTTAAGCGAAAAGCTATGTAAATAGCCCACTATAGAGAACCTATTTCCAAAATTTCAGACTCAAATTCACATTTATATTTTTCCAGGCTCCGCAGGAATGTCCATACAATCTTGAAAAATAAAAATATGATTTCGAGTCCCAAATTTTAGAAATAGGATCTCTATAGTGGGCTATTTACATAGCTTTTCGCTTAACATACCCTTTCTGTTACACCCTGTATAGATGTTACATAAAATTAAAGTATCTCATCATCATTGTGTCCATGCAGTCTACCTCTGAACATAGGCCTCTCCCAAAAACCTCCAATCCGACCGGTCGGAAGCGGCCTGCATCCCCGTCCCCTGATTACGTAAAAGCAATAGCAAAGCCGAAGCCGCGCGACAGCTGAAGAGATTAGAAGATAATAAAGCTGAAGAGTTTGTTTGTTTGAAGGCGCTAATCTCAGGAACTAGTGGTCCGATTTGAAAAATTATTTCAGTGTTAGATAGCCCATTTATCGAGGAACGCTATAGGCTATATCTGACCCGCCCCGGCTTCGCACGGAAGTAGTAATACATAAGTAGTGATTTTAAACTTGTACTCGTATTCTAACATCGTTTTTGTATGTTTTCAGGTACATCCATTCCCTAGGCCTGGTCCACATGGACGTGAAACCTGGCAACATCTTCATCTGTTCAGGCGGAGCGGCCAGCGCGTCCAGTGATGATGAGGATGATGATGATGATGACGGGTATGAGGGGGAGCCACGACCGCAGAGAAATGTTTATAAGATTGGTAAGTGATAGTAAGGGAAAAGGTTATTAGATACGTAGATAATCTCACGATGATGATGATGATGATGGTGTTATAGGAGTTATAGTTAGTAGTGGGAAAGGTTATTAGATGATGATGATGATGGTGTTATAGGAGCTATAATTGGTAAGGGGAAAGGTTATTAGATACGTAGATAATTTCACGATGATGATGATGATGATATAGGAGTTATAGTTAGTAGTGGGAAAGGTTATTAGATGATGATGATGATGGTGTTATAGGAGCTATAATTGGTAAGGGGAAAGGTTATTAGATACGTAGATAATTTCACATAGGAGCTATAATTGGTAAGGGGAAAGGTTATTAGATACGTAGATAATTTCACGATGATGATGATGATGATATAGGAGTTATAGTAGTAGTGGGAAGGTTATTAGATGATGAT
This sequence comes from Carposina sasakii, assembly GCA_014607495.2. Taxonomy (NCBI): domain Eukaryota; kingdom Metazoa; phylum Arthropoda; class Insecta; order Lepidoptera; family Carposinidae; genus Carposina; species Carposina sasakii. The sequence continues at coordinate 6,150,746 of CP053178.1, forward strand.
GATGATGGTGGTTATAGGAGCTATAATTGGTAAGGGGAAAGGTTATTAGATACGTAGATAATTTCACGATGATGATGATGATAATAGAGTTTTTAGTTAGTAGTGGGAAAGGTTATTAGATGATGATGATGATGGTGTTATAGGAGCTATAATTGGTAAGGGGAAAGGTTATTAGATACGTAGATAATTTCACGATGATGATGATGATGATATAGGAGTTATAGTTAGTAGTGGGAAAGGTTATTAGATGATGATGATGATGGTGTTATAGGAGCTATAATTGGTAAGGGGAAAGGTTATTAGATACGTAGATAATTTCACGATGATGATGATGATGATATAGGAGTTTATAGTTAGTAGTGGGAAAGGTTATTAGATGATGATGATGATGGTGTTATAGGAGCGGAAAGGTTATTAGATACGTAGATAATTTCCGATGATGATGATGATGATATAGGAGTTATAGTTAGTAGTGGGAAAGGTTATTAGATGATGATGATGATGGTGTTTATAGGAGCTATAATTGGTAAGGGGAAAGGTTATTAGATACGTAGATAATTTCACGATGATGATGATGATGATATAGGAGTTATAGTTAGTAGTGGGAAAGGTTTATTAGATGATGATGATGATGGTGTTATAGGAGCTATAATTGGTGAAAGGTTATTGTTCGATGATGATGATGATGATATAGGAGTTATAGTTAGTAGTGGGAAAGGTTATTAGATGATGATGATGATGGTGTTTTGCGAGATACGTAGATAATTTCACGGGCTATAATTGGTAAGGGGAAAGGTTATTAGATACGTAGATAATTTCACGATGATGATGATGATGATATAGGAGTTATAGTTAGTAGTGGGAAAGGTTATTAGATGATGATGATGATGGTGTTATAGGAGCGATACGTAGATAATTTCACGATGATGATGATGATGATATAGGAGTTATAGTTAGTAGTGGGAAAGGTTATTAGATGATGATGATGATGTGTTATAGGAGCTATAATAAGGGGAAAGGTTATTAGATACGTGATTTCACGATGATGATGATGATGATATAGGAGTTATAGTTAGTAGTGGGAAAGGTTATTAGATGATGATGATGATGGTGTTATAGCTATAATTGGTAAGGGGAAAGGTTATTAGATATTTCGTAGATAACGATGATGATGATGATGATATAGGAGTTATAGGTAGTGGGAAAGGTTATTAGATGATGATGATGAGTTATAGGAGCTATAATTGATAAGGGGAAAGGTTATTAGATACGTAGATAATTTCACGATGATGATGGTGTTATAGGAGCTATAATTGGTAAGGGGAAAGGTTATTACGATAATTTCACGATGATGATGATGATGATATAGGAGTTATAGTTAGTAGTGGGAAAGGTTATTAGATGATGATGATGATGGTGTTATAGGACTATAATTGGTAAGGGGAAAGGTTATTAGATACGTAGATAATTTCACGATGATGATGATGATGATATAGGAGTTATAGTTAGTAGTGGGAAAGGTTATTAGATGATGATGATGATGGTGTTATAGGAGCTATAATTGGTAAGGGGAAAGGTTATTAGATACGTAGATAATTTCACGATGATGATGATGATGATATGTTATAGTTAGTAGTGATATTAGGGTTATGGTGTAAGGGGAAAGGTTATTAGATACGTAGATACGATGATGATGATGATGATATAGGAGTTATAGTTAGTAGTGGGAAAGGTTATTAGATGATGATGATGATGGTGTTATAGGAGCTATAATTGGTAAGGGGAGGTTTATTAGATACGTAGATAATTTCACGATGATGATGATGATGATATAGGAGTTATAGTTAGTAGTGGGAAAGGTAGATGATGATGATGGTGATAGGAGCTATAATAAGGGGAAAGGTTATTAGATACGTAGATAATTTATGAGGATGATGATATAGGAGTTATAGTTAGTAGTGGGAAAGGTTATTAGATGATGATGATGATGGTGTTTATAGGAGCTATAATTGGTAAGGGGAAAGGTTATTAGATATAGATAATTTCACGATGATGATGATGATGATATAGGAGTTATAGTTAGTAGTGGGAAAGGTTATTAGATGATGATGATGATGGTGTTATAGGAGCTATAGTGGTTATTAGATACGTAGATAATTTCACGATGATATGATGATGATATAGGAGTTATAGTTAGTAGTGGGAAAGGTTATTAGATGATGATGTTATTGATAGTAAGGGGAAAGGTTATTAGATGATGATGATGATGGGTACGAGGGGGAACTGAGGCCGCAGAGCAATGTCTGTAAGATTGGTGAGTGAACCTGATGTTGCCAGGAGTTCGAAAGAATGGTGAAGGCAAATAATTACACTTCTATGTTTAGTATTTATTAGTTCATATCAGCGCCATCTATCGTCAAAGTCTAGTATTAGTTCGTATCATCGATAATACACAATTCCTAATGAATGCTAAGGAGTGACAAAATTAACCTAAGTTAAGACTAGATGGCGCTATTATATCCACTACAATGTTCTTGATGGTGGGTATGAGGAACCAACACCGCAGAGGAATGTGTTTAAAATTATTAATAAAGAAATGGAAAAAATTCCTCACCCGAGTGGGAATCGAACCCACGACCTCTGCATTCCGTGCCAGCGCTCTTACCGCTGAGCCACCGGGTCAATTACTCGGATGACGAATTTTACCATCTCTTTTTTAAATGACATTATTGGCAACGTTATTTGTTCATGTGTTTAAGAATTAATGGTGAAGGGGCAAATATTATAGCGTAATCTCTTGGTGATATGATGATGGGTATGTATGAGGACCGCAGAGGAATGTTTATAAGATTGATGATAGAGGTTATTTATTAGATACTTTAAGCCAGAGGTTCCCAAACTTGTTTTTCTCATAGACCCCCTTAAAAATTTAACTGGTTCTGGTGGACCCCCTACAGGCCAACACCACATATTCTAATTAATTGTGAACCCCCTTTTTTTCACGTCAACATAGGACCCCCATCGAGTCTCCTGTGGACCCCTGGGGGTCCACATGGACCACTTTGGGAACCACTGCTTTAAGCTTTGCACTTAACCAGTCTTTAACCCACCATTATCCTAGCAAACCCAAACCTACTTGCCTATAAACCGGTCGCTAACTCGTCGCATACCCGCAGGCGACCTCGGTCACGTGACGTGCACGTCTGCGCCCTCCGTGGAGGAGGGAGACTGTCGGTACCTCCCGAGAGAGGTTCTGAGGGAGGACTTTAGTGCGCTGCCTAAAGCTGATATCTTTGCTTTTGGTGAGTATCTGTTTTTTTTATCATCTTTAGGTAAACATTTTGTTTTTAAGTCATTATCTAAGGCCTACTTAAACGAAATACACTTTTTTTTTTCCTGAAAAAATTGAAAAAAAAATGACGGAAAATATTGGAATTTTCCTGCGAAAATTTTCAGTGGTTTTCGACTCCGAATCATGGTCGAACTCACCATATGAATATTTGCCTGGCTGTCACAAACACCCTGTATATTGACAGGAACAATCACATGGAGTTTATGTAGGTATGTATAGGTATGTTAACAAATAGATTTAACTCCACAGGTCTGACGTTATTCGAGGCGGCGGGCGGCGGTCCCTTACCCAAAAACGGACAGTTATGGCACGACTACAGAGACGGGAAACTACCAGACCTGCCAAATCTGTCCAGAGAGTTCAATCTGCTGCTCAAGGTAATATATATATATATATATATATGTGGAATATATTATCCTAGTGAAATCATAGCGTATTAATCCTATCCTACTAATATACAGGATGATTTTTGGTCGTCAACGTTCCCGAAAACTACGGAATCTCCTCATCATCACGATCGTTTTTCTCCATGGAAGCATACCTGGGAAGTGTCTGGTCCCAAAATATTAGGGTCCAAAGTTGAGTACATAGACTGCGTTTTTCTGCATAAATAAATGCACATTGACGCGCGTAGCAAGATTTTTTCACGAGAAATAATGAATATCTGTCTATGAAAAAACTAGCATAAACACTATAAATTTCACCAGATTAAACAATTATCTTTTTTTTTTTAACTTACATCATTTCCCAGCATTTTTAGGCATAAATTTACTTTATTTGATGTATAGAGTACATACCCTTCGTTAAGGATGGCAATTGTTAATTGGTTTTTTAAATTGTCTATCTAAATTTATAATATGGGTGTATACCTGTATAATATATCCGAACCAATACTAACTAATGTCCTATCCTACTGATATCCTCTGCTACTAATTATCCTATCTTAGAATGCGATATCGAAGTTTCTCACAATGATTAAATTTATATGCCTAGTCTGTCCCTCACATTTGAATTCAAAAATTTCGAAATTTGAACGACTTCGATGTGTTTTTCTTGTATAAGACATAAATAGATTCTAGTAGGAAATCCTCATTTATTAGTAACAACCCAGGCAGAGACCATGGAATATGGTCTATGTTGACAAAACGGGAGTACGATACCCAAGGCGTATAGCAATGGTGTTATTCTATTATCTGCCGATGATACCACACAGCTTAACAATAGTAACACCGTGCCTGCGATGCCATAGGTCCTGGGTTCGAATCCCAATAGGTGCAAACATTGACATGATGAATATCGATGTTTGTTTCCGAGTCATGGATGTTTCTATACTTATCTATGTATTTATATACCGTTGCTTAGTACCCACGACACAAGACCTTAGGGATCTTAATGTGGGACTAGGTTAATGTGTTGTGTAGTGTGTGAATATTTATATTTGTTTATTTAATATTTATTTAGTTAAATGATTTCACAGCGAATGGTAGATCCGAACCCGCTCCTCCGTCCATCAGCCGCTCGTCTCAAACGCCATCCTCTGCAACCGAAAGCCAACTCCAAGCAAGCTCTGCGGAGACAGTTGCGGGCTGCCACCATGCAGAACCAGCTGCTAGCTCGCAGGCTCACCGAGGCTGCCAGGTGACGTACCTAATACATACTGCCAGGTGTCGTACATACTTGTAAACACACACCGCCAGGTGATGTACATACTCGTGTGCACACTGCCAGGTAACATACATACTTGTATACACACACTGTCAGGAGACATACATACTTCTATACACACACTGCCAGGTGACATATTTGTATACACACCGACAGGTGACATACATGCTTGTATACACACTGTCAGATAACATGCATACTTGTATACACACACTGTCAGGAGACATACATACTTCTATACACACACTTCCAGGTGACATAGTTGTATACATGTCGTGGCCATATCGTAGAATTGATCATTTCATGAAATGGTCGAGCATTTCATACACACCGAAATGGTCGCATTTCATGTATACAAAAGTTCAACTGTCTATTGGCCAGGTGACATCATACTTGTATATGGTTTGGGCAGATCGATGATTAAAAATCGTTTCTCGATACACTAAACGCCCGATCATTTCATGAAGTGGTCAAGATTATTGATCATATCGTAAAATAGTTACATGAATCACCGGTAAAGGCGCTGCGCGCGTTTTATTTATGTGTGAAGACTTTTCTTTTTAGGTTATAAAACAAATTAAAGAGAGTAGGACATACTTGTGACTATGCAGAAGAAGTTCACGGATAGTGTGAATATTGTATACACACCAAATGTATATTAGACTTAATGGTAGTTTATAATAATATGTTAAACAAAAACCTTAGATTACGATAGGTTAGGTTAGGTTAGACTATGACAAATGACGCACGAGCCGAGCAGCGGAGCGAGCGTGCCCAGGCAGCGTCCGGCGATGTGCCAATGCGAATCGCTTTTGTAAAGTCTTTTATGTTTTTAAATATTATATTATGAAAATATCACATAAATAATAGCAAAAAAAATCATACCATCATACCTTATGGTATACTTATATATGGTGTACGGTATATATTATTTATATAGCTCTTACCACATTCAAAAAAACGGATTTTTGGACACCCTGTTAATACGATTGGCCAAACGTGGATGACAAAATCGTGAAATGTAGACGATAACGATCTGGTCAAATTGAATTGGCCACTTCATGAAATGCGACCACTTCAGTTTTTTATGAAATGCCGACCATTTCATGAAATGATCATATTTTACAATATGGCCACGACATAGTTTGTATACACACCGACAGGTGACATACATGCTTGTATACACACTGTCAGATAACATGCATACTTGTATACATACCGCCAGGTGACATACATATTTATGTACATACTGACATACCAGATGACATACAGGCAGTAGCCTTGTGGCGTGCCCAGGGCTGAAGACAAGACTTAAGTTATAGGCTGAAGGCGCGGTACTATTTTTTATATTTTTACATGTATATTACATGTACCAACCTTTAGTTGGTATTTGTGTAGAAATAATGTAAGAAATAAGAAAAGCAATAAATAATATTTTGCAGATGCATAAAAGCGCTCTCTCCAAACGTAGTGAACCAAGAGTCAGCCAAGTTCCGCACGAGATCTGCCAAACGATTGCAGAGACCGAGGGTGGTGGATGCTCACATTGCCGACCTGATCCAAGCTGTCACCAGCCCGGGGAGGAATAGGGTACATGGTGTGAACAGTCCGGGAAGGAATCGGAGTGAAAGGAGGAACAAGATCTAGTGTGTGGCTATGAGGTCAGTTTAGATATTATGTAACCTGGCTAGATCTAAATTTAGTCAACTAATAAAGTTCTATATGTCTGCTAGATCTAGATCTAGCTTAATAGGTATACCTTTTGTATGAAAAGAGAGCTGTATACAGGTTGTTTTTCGTTGCCACCCTTAACGGAGGGTACGTACTTTATACATCAAATGAAGTAAGTTTATGCCAAAAAAAAAATGCTGGGTAACGATGTAAATAAAAAAAAATAGTTACTTGATCGGGCGAAATTTATAGTGTCCAGTGTTTATGCTTGTTTTTTCATACCCTTGGACCACGATATCTTGGAAACCAGACGCTTCCCAGGTATGCTTCCATGGAGAAGCATATGATCGTGATGATGAGGAGATTCCGTAGTTTTCGGGAACGTTGACGACCAAAAATCACCCTGTATAGTTTAAATATATTTTTAATTTAATAAACTTACTATAAAAACAAACCCTGTCTCTATTGCATTACCTATCGAGTGTATTGTATTGCTTTAAGAGCCGATTTTTCCTAACGTCAGATAGGCTATCAGAGGAATAAGGTTGATGTTGTCTCTCTCAAATTTTATCATAATAGAGACAGTATCAACTTTATTCCTCTGATAAGCTATCTCACTATTAAAGAAATACATTACCACTCGGGTGAAGAATTTTTTCCATTTTCTTTATTAATAATTTTAGGATATGGTTGATTGTTTCATCTTTAAACATTGTGCTGAGGGAATCAGCTTTGTTTGCCGAGATTAACGTTGTCAATATGCAATTTAGAAAAGAGATGGTAAAATTCGTCATCCGAGTAATTGACCCGGTGGCTTAGTGGTTATAGGGGCTGGCACGGTTTGCAGCGGTCGTGGGTTCAATTCCCACTCTCGGGTGAAGATTTTTTCCATTTTCTTTATTAATAATTTTTAGAAATACATTAGTATAGTAGTTTAATACATGATTTGTTTTATTACAGTTGAAAGGATTCGACAAATAGAAAATTCAAAACAGAAAAATTTTGAATTTGGTACAACAATTTTGGACGGACTACCAAAAATGTGAAGACAGTATGACCCAATCACAGTCCGACATTTCTAACTGATTTAAGAAGAGCTAATCAAAGCCAGGCAAATATTGATGCCATGACTTCAGACCATGATTCTGAGGTGGAAAACACTGAAAATTTAGTTGCCTTAGATAATGACATAAATTTTTTTTTTTACTAGAATATGATTTTCAAAAGAAGTTGCCTCTAAAAAGTTCAAATAACTGATTAACCCTAATGGAGAGTCACAAGTGACCCAAAAAACAGCAATGTGTCACACAATAACCAATAAGGCCATTTAGTTAGTCACAAGATCGCCTGGTACAATTGGTGCGGAGAATATAGATCACTCATGATAATCAAATCAAAAATAAATTTCCTGCGAGTAATAACACTGTCGTATAACTCAACACAATGGTACTTGTTCAGCGTTTCAGTATTTGCCTGGCTGTCACCCACACCCTGTATAAGAAAATAATGCAATTTTGACATGTCTTGTCAAAATTCAACCCACATAACATAAGTTTTCCCTTAGCATTTTATATTTTACATATTGTTCGTCAATTTGAATAAGGGCAAATTTTTCCAAACGTCAGATAGTCGTATCTTGATGCTGTCTCTATCATGATCAAGGTTGAGAGAGAGACAGCATCAACTTTATCCTTCTGATAGACTATCTGACGTTTGGAAAACACATTGTCAATAGTTTCTTGTATCCGAAAGTAAAACTAAAAACCCCTAAACTGTAGCGGTGTTATCAAAATGTATGGTATACCTCAATAAGATAATATTTAGCTTAAACAACGTTTAAATCGTTTTATAACATAGTATATCGAAAAACATACAACAATACAGTGTGATTTTTGGTCGTCAACGTTCCCGAAAATTACGGAATCTCCTCATCATCACGATCATTTTTCTCCATGGAAGCATACCTGGGAAGTGTCTGGTTTCCAATATATTAGGTCCAAAGCTGAGTAAATAGACTGCGTTTTTCTGCATAAATGCACATTGACGCGTGTAACAAGATTTTTTCACGAGAAATAATTAATATCTGTCTATGAAAAAACTAGCATAAACACTGGACACTATTAATTTGGCCAGATCAAGTAATTTAAAAAAAAAAATTTTTTTTCCTAGCATTTTTTTTGGCATAAACTTACTTTATTTGATGTATAGAGTACGTACCCTTCGTTAATGGTGGCCACAAAAAAACACCCTGTCCTGTATGTTTACTTAAAGAGAATATTCAGCTTTTTTTTCCGAGTTTCAAATAAACATATTAAATAGGGAATTTTGCCAATTCTTCGTTTGGTAGGGTGACCATGTAATAGGGTGTCATTGATTTACAACCGGTCATAGATACGAAAAGATCAATTAATTCTGTTACACTAATGTCCGATGACAAAATTCACAATACATTTATGTCGAATATTATATGTAGTTAATAAATAAGTGCCTTCGAAAGAAATCTAACTTAATAATAAAACCTAATGTGATTTGTTTGTGCTTCTAGTAAATAATTAAAAAAACGAATTTAAGTGTAAATTTAATTGTAACTTACATTTTATCATTATTGCAAAAGGAATACAATTTGAAGAAACGTTCAAAATTGTAACTATTTAATAGAAATTTCTCAAATATTTATCTCACTTGTTACTAACATCCAGTAAATAAATCTCTGTCTAGGATATAAAACGTGACTGTAGGTCTCTCCTTCATGTTCTACTCTAGTTCTGGATACCATTTTGGGAACACGCTGGGTATATGCGCTATCTAATGTTTATTTATTATCATATCTCGGATGAGATAATTATAGTAAATTAACTCTATCCAGGTTTTACACAATATATAATAACCTAATATTGGAAGTTTTCTTCATACTTGTTCTTTTTGTAATACATTAATTTAATTATATGTTTTAATGTAATAATTTAGATTTAGAAAGAAAAAACTAATTGTCCTTAAATACATCTTCCATTTATCCCAGATGTGATATTCGAAAAGTGTTAAACTAGACCTTAAGTACTACGACGAAAGCACGATTTTTGTTCGCCGGCAAAAGTAGGTATCGTTAAAAGTAAGGCTGCCTTCCCACAACTGATGTGCTGTGCTACGTTGCTATACAGGATGTAACAAAAAGGGTATTTTAAGCGAAAAGCTATGTAAATAGCCCACTATAGAGAACCTATCTACAAAATTGTATGAAAATTCCTGAGATATTTAAAAATTCTCCATACTATCCAGAAAAATATACATGTGATTTCGGGTCTTAAATTTTGTGGATAGGTTCTCTGCAGTGGGCTGTTCATATAGCTTTTCGCTTAACATACCCTTTTTGTTACACCCTGTATTTGCGTGTGATGTCCATCAATTATATATTTTTGGTATATTATGTCGATGTATTTAATTGGTAGATGACAAACGCATTCACAGCAACATAGCATAGTGGCAAGGCAGCCTAAAATAATATAAAAATAAAATAATAAAGAAGATTTTATGCTGGCAAAGGTGTATGTGCGGAATAAATGAAAATATACATACATAAATACCACAATTTCTGTATACTATGTTAATTAAAAATACCCTGGTACATTTACAAACCGAAAAATAATTATTTAGTTTAATATTTATTTATAAGACTAAAATGTGGTGAGCAAGTATAATTTAATAATTAATTATTGTATAAGTAGGTTTCTATAAGTTTTATTTTAGGTTTCAAATAATATGAACGCAAAAATTGTGCTTTTAATATAAATATGATTATCGATTTTAATCTAAATCCAACTAAGGCAGAAATATGTCGCGTTTATTATAATTTTTTCAACAAAAAAATCTATCGAATGTAATATTAATTTTTTGTATAATTTGTAGATAACATAAGGTGTATAATGTTGTAGTAGATTAAGCATTAATATAGTCATATTTTTCTTACATTTCTAAGGTCTGCAGTTACTCTACGAAATCATTTAATAATAAATAATTAATATGTTGGTCGTGTAATTTTTAAAGGAACCCTTGCAAGTTTCTTTCAGATATTTGCCTGAAAGAAAACTGGTATACTTAATAAATAATACACGTAAATAAAATGCGATGAATAACGTATATAATCTTTAATATTTGTAAAAACAAAAATTACGGAATTAATTTCGATTACTCATCACATTATATTGAGAAATAAGATTTTTTTTTCATATATTATTTTGACAGCTGTTTTTATTATTATAAGCTTTATTATAATACCAATACTGAAATAGAAATTCTCGTTTGTTAGTGTGCAGCGGGCATTGATGTAAGATTATACAGGGTGTAAGTGACATTCACATTTCAGACAGTAGTATGTACCGTTGTGTTACTCAACATAAAGGTACTTGATCAGCGTCAGTATCTGGGTGTCACTTACATCCTGTGTGTTTACTTATAGATTACAAAATCTCTATTGATTCTTCTAGAAACTTCTGGCCCCGCTATGCTAAACGTGTCTGTGAGATCTCCTTCGTAATCCTGCAGTTGTAGCTACCCCATTTTGTCCACAACCGTGTGTATATATGTATGTATGTATGTATGGCGCATTTTATCAAATTCTGAAAACGTTTAAAATATAAAATGTCCGCTGTAGTTAACAATGTAACACCATCAAGAAATAGTTATAAGTTTGTTTACTATAAGCCATTTTTTAGACCAGTCTGATTCACCAAATTATGGGGGGCCGGTCGGAAAAGTCGGAAAAAAATGTTTGATTTTTCCCACTATTAGTATGAAAAGTGGAACAAACATCTTTTCCCGATTTTTTCCGATCTGTCACCCTGTGGTGGGGGGAGCAAAATAGGGTGACAGATCGGAATATTATGGAATTTTTCAGACTGATCAGTTTGTATGATCGATTTTAATTAAAATAATATATAGATATATGGAGAGTTCACATGGTGGACGCCATTTTTTTTTTATTATTATTAGGTGTACGGATCTCATTTATTCCTTTTTCTAATTTTTTTTTTATTCAATAAAGGGAATCGCATTTTCCGTTTGTTTTTCTGATTGGTATAAATAATAGTATATTTAGTGGTAACTGATAATTGTGGAATATCTAAAATCTATCTATACATATAATAAAAATGTAACGTATCGCTGTCTGTATATGAAAGATATATAAGAAAAAATATTATAGAATACCTTTATCAACGCAATAGTACCCAAAACAATGATTTTTGGAATTTTTGTCTGTTTGTCGGTTTGTCTGTGCACAAACGTGCACGCTAATCTCAGAAACGGCTGAACCGATTTCGATGCAGTTTTCAGGAATATATTGTGACAGGTCCCACTTAACATGTAGGCTACTTTTTATCCCGAGAAAATGTTTTTATCCCGGATAATTTCGATATTTTGTTTTTTTTTCTGTAGTCCACGCGGACGGAGTCGCGGGCGTCCACTAGTATTCAAATAATTTGATTTAAGAGTTCAAACATTCATGTATTTTTCTTACGTCTACAAAGTGTAACAGAACAAAAGGGGTATGTTAACTTTTGTTAACGTTTTCTTAGAAAATAGCTCACTATAGAGAACCTATCTACGAGAATTTAAGATTAGTTTTTAAAAAATTTGAGCATACTTAACAAATATGTACAAACTTTTTACAGATGGATGAACTGTGTACTACTTCAAAATTTATTTATGTCACATACCTGTTCTGTTACGCCCTACCATTCAGTTGTATATTTAAAATTATAGTTTTTACGGAAAGTGCGGTTCGAAATTATTATTTCTTATTAACTAATAGTGTTGTATTCATGTATGTAAAGATGTATGTTTTGTGTTCTATTGGTTGTTTTTCCGATTATTTATTTAATTTGTAGTTTTCGCTTCTGTAATTAATAAAATTCATTGTTTTTGGGTCATCGAAGTAATTTTGTCATAATTTCTGTTAGTACTGAAAAATATTAATATATTTGACTGTCAACTTTAGCTAGAATATGGATATATGTATGTGTATGTCCATTTTCCATACACAATATTTTATGATACTCTAGTATTCAAGCTTTTTAAAGATGTATTGTAAGGTAACGTTTTATAGAATAACTCCTTTGTCTGATTTCAGAACTAACATTTTCTGTATGCAGTATGTATTCATATACATAGTAACTAGCGCCATCATTCAAAGGTAATATTCAGTGAAACGCATTCTAGCACATATGTACCATGAAATAAGGCTCAATTTACATCGCCGCGTGACCCCCAAGAAACTACCTTTTTGGTATATAGCATCGTAAATTTTAATAAGATACGAACTCGAGAGTCTTGGGACAAAATCGCTCGAGAATTTTTGTTTTTGTAGTTTATATGTTATACATAAAGTCTACTATGCTATGTACTAAAAAGGTCGCTTCCAGGGCGTTTCGTGGTAAATTGAGCAAGGCTGCCTTCCCACTAGAGATATATTATGCTACGTCGCTATGGATGTGTGTGATATCCAACAATTATAGTCATTGTAATGTCAATTAATTTGGTGGGTATAAAACGCAAACATAGCAACGTGGAAATTAAGCTTCTTTTATGGGGGTAATTGAAAAAAAATTGGTGAAAAATCAGTCATAGTCTAAAATGTCCGTTTTTGTATATATGACTGCAACATAATATTTGGCTGTTTCGGTTGCTACGACCAAGGTTGGATGTGTAAGGAATGTGGGTTCTATGTTTTGTATATTTGCTATTAAATTAATATTTTGTATCAAATAAATGTGCTTGTTCTAAGTATTTTGTTTCATTTTGTTTTCATTAAGCATTTACATGATACCATTTTCTTGGTAATTGTAACGACGGGTAAATAAAAGGTCCACAGCAGGCTTGACTTGTTATAATTTTCCAATAAGAGTCAGACAGTGATTACAAGACTAGTTGTCGCTGTCGGAATCGTGTCACGAATGCGGCGTGCACTCGCTTATAAAGGCATGGCATGGCTAGGCCCTACGTCCACCCCGTCAAGGCTTACTCCTACAGGCCAGTGGGAGGTCTAAGCTTATGGCATGGCAGTGGCTGAATGGCTTAGGGTGTGACGTTGGGGCACGGCAAATGGCTAGGTAAAGGGCTCGCTGCTATAGGCTGACTGCAACGTTTCGTAACATCATTCAAAAACATTTAAATATTGAGTTTATTTACTAGTAAAACTTTTAAAAAAAAGTAACTATTGAATGCGATTATTGACATACAGTTATTGATTAGTAAAAAGTTGTACAATGTGAAACATTGCAGATTAGACAATGCCAGTCATTTGTTGATTTAACCCTTTAGTTCGCGTGGTTGAGAAATTGAAATTGTATACAACAGTTAAGAAGATTGTAAAACGAAACACACCTTATGTTAGACGCGCAATAAAAAATAAACGCTTTTCAGTTTGTTTGACTAAACAAAATGGTTCTTATAAAGCTTTGCTCTTAAATATAGTTTAACTAATATTTAAAAAAACATATATGAAATAAAACACCAAAATAATTTTGCCATAATATAATTTATTGTATACTCTCTGCTACACGACACAAGCGCTCGCTTGTTACATTAATATATACATAGCATGGGTCATCATAAGAGGGCGCTTAAAGCTCGGAAATTACATGAACTTGCCTATGGAGCAGTTATAGAGGGTAGCTAGCTAAAACAATCTCGAAGAAGTGTGTTTACATGTGCACGGCTGTGTTATCAAAGTGGAGTTCAAAACTGCAGAATCATAAAGATATCCACGTCCACGTAACTCATCGCCTGAGAGAACACTCCTGAGTTCCTTAGTCGACTCTTACGACATGCACGGAAGGAGATGCAGCTGATGTATTCTAGTGAAGCCCCGCATCAGCATATATGACTCACTGGTTTATATTTGCCTCTCACAAATATCTACCTTTTATAATAACTGCTCTATGGGCTCATAGGAGCATAGTATTAGACAATGAAAGTATATTTATGTAAGATACAGTACAATAAGGGATAGCGATATACATGTATCTCTTTCATAACATTTTGTCTTTTAGATTTCTTCTGGTTCTAAATACAGTCTTGTAGAATTAAAAATGTTTTAATTTTTTAAAGTATTATAATTTAGAAAATGTTAATATTAATAAGTAAATCTTTATTTTATTTGACAAATTGTAATATATAATTTGCTTATTACATGAGTAGAGCCTGGAAGTAAAACCCAGCGTTCACAAACAGGTGTTTGGCGCCAGGCAGGCGGGCATAAAAAATATTTGAGTATTTATGGTTTGGCAAAGTCAGTCTAAAGTAGGTATTAATTTAGTTGATTGTAGAAAAATGTATAGTAAAGTAAGCTGAGAAGACATCATCTATCTCTGTCACTCGTACGCCAAATGAGCGAGACAAATATCTCTATAATAGCATATATGTTTTATTTCAATTTCATTCACGAATGAGAAAAATGATAGTTTTTTTAATTTACAAAAACTTATCTTAAGAGATTCATTATTATGATATTTTATAGCCATAGCGTAAAACTACTTTTAAATTACAAAATTTTCAGATCTTTAAGAGTGGAAAAATTATCAAGTTATCTATTTATTTATTATTGTCCGATTTGTGTGTGACAAATTCAATTATGGCATAACAAAAAACTATTATTTAACTAAATAAATAATAACATATTAAGACATAAATTATTGTTAGGTTAAAAGTTTGTTTTTAAACAAAAATGTCATCATCCACTGCAGAAATTAATATCAATTTGCTTCAATGATTTTTTATGAGATTACAGAGTTAAATTAAAGTAAAAGAAACACCTACACAGTAATTACAAAGTTTCTAGTAGCACACTTAAAAAAAAAAACATTTGAAGAGAACATTTCAATAATATTTTTTAAGTGCAATTTTACTAAGGTCTATATAATGTATTTATCATATATAATTCAAACACAATTTCAGAGCTACTTCTACATTATTCATACCACTTACAAAAATATAGTCATAAATGCATTTTTTTTATTATACAATAGTTCATAATTATGGCAACACTACGCATTTTTCAAAACATAAAAGCTTCAGGCCGAAAAAGTAATAAAACTTTTAAAATTCAATTTAAAAAAATGTAGAAACACGTAAATGGACTATTAATAATAAGATTCTGAAATGAGAAATACACGTTTTTTATACATTAGAGGTCCATGTGCAGGATAGAATATTTCGATCTGTTACCCTTTTGGTGCCTCTAGGGTGACAATTCAGACAAAAATGTCTGATCTATCCCACAATTAGTATGAAAAGTAAAAAGGAACAGATCAAACATTTTTTTTCAGTCTGTCACCCTTGGGGAGACAAAATAGGGTGACAGATCGGAATATTACCGCGGGACAAGATAATAAATAAGATCCCTATAGCAATTAATTTACATAATAATTACCATAAACATTACATGTTTTAGTGCTTTATCCTTCAAATAGGCTATCTGACGTTTGGAAATATCGGCCCTTAAAAGAAATAATAACATAGTCACTAAGGACCAAATACACTCGACGATCTAACCGCAGTCGCGTAGTGTAGTGCGGCCCTAATAATACAATTTACTACAAATACTGTTGTATACTACATACTATATTTATGGAAAAGAAAATGTACAAAAGCACGCTTATCCCTCAAAAGAGATTTCTTCCAGCAAGTCAGTCAGTAATAATTGAACAGTTTTGTATACTGCAAGATCCAGCAAGAGTCAAAAATACCATTCATTAAATCTGTTGGCGTCAGGCAGGCGGCAGCTAATAGTATACAACAGTATATTTAGTAAATACCTCATCAAATTAACGCACGAAATATACAAGTATCCCCAAAAATTACTTCTATCGGTACACTAGAATTACTAGACAATTATTATTATTAATAATACTCAAGACGTTTGTGTAAGGGGGTTAACCGAGCGAAAGATTTAAACCGCTTTCGTGATAATGAGGAGAATATGCCTAGTATTGGGAAACGTTGACGACAAAAAAAAAAACATGTATGATGAGACGTAACCATGAATGAATGAATGAATGAAAATCGCGGTACCATTCGCTCGGCTTAAAACATTAAAATTAACAAAACGAGAATAAATACATTAACATAACAGACACTTAAAGCTCTATTCAGATACACGCGGATTCGCTGTATCGCGCGAACTAGCGAATTCACGATAAAAACACACGCTAATTTTGTAATTTAAACTTCAATATGCTCAACACAATTTCACGATTCGCAGCGAAATCCGCCCCAATCTGATTTAACACGCCATGTACAAGTGGCGTAATATATTTATTTATACAAGTCTTAGACTTTAGCGAATCGCTCAAAATCAGAGTATTATAGAGTAGCGAAAAGCCTTTCAGTAAAACATTGAAATAGGCCGTAAAGTCCATGAAATTTCATAATATAAATAGCTTTCGGTTAATATTATTAATGTTTTAATTATACTCGTACCAACTGTCATATTCTCGGATATTTTATGCACAAATAGAATAATATTATAAGCTATATGGAAAATGGGATCAAGCAGATCATTTATTTAAAGAAAAACACCGACGACGCTACTATAACTCGTCAAACTACTATAACTCCCCAAGCCTCTACACAACGCCCCAAATTTTTTTCTGGGTCTCTTACCGACCCTCTTTATGCATCCAGCGCCCGTAATGGGGCGTTATCGCCCACTTTGGGAAATATACATACAAATATACAAAGGAAAAACATAACCCTCCTTCTGGCGCAGGCGGGTAAAAAGAATCTACTAAAGCAAACATGAAACTATTCCACATAAAGGGCAAAATAGATTTTTTTTTTCAAAATCGACAAATAATATGACAGTTGGATGATTGGATGTGACGTCACACTGTGTCAAATCTCAGAGCGCTAGAGAATAATAACAAATGTAATGTATATTACTATTGATAGTCTCACTATTCCCAGTTGGCTTTCGACGGGCGTTTTAACCAGAGTTATGTGATTGTTGTTCAAACATTCGCTGCCATGTCGCGTATGTTATATGTTGGCGACATTTTCTCCTTCCTGTAAATATAAACTTCATTTACTTCAAGAAAAAAAAACTGACTGCAAAAGTTTTTACTCTAAAAACTGAGACGAATCCATGGAGATGGAGAAATAAAAGAGGAGCAGCGGCTAAGTATATTTTCATATAAAAATAGTGTGCCGCGGAGCGGGGGTGAAGTATGGGACGAGGGGAGCATTGAACACTGTAGCCCTGCCCATTTACATAGAAACCACCTTGTAGTGACTAGTCAAACTACTTGCTCATTATCAATATGGTTCAAGATTTACTAGTGCAATTACTCATCACTAGATGGCAGTATTACACTAGGTTTTAGTAAAAAAAGTACCCTGATAAAAGCGCTGGTGTCTTTGTAATTTTAATACGGTTACATTTCGGAGCACAAGCGTGTGGTTACAGCTACTGCGTTACACTGACGCTGAAGCTCCGCCCCTATCATGACGTCATGACCTCACGATTGCCACACGACTCAGTGCACAGTCCAACCTCCTCTGTTATACCTTCTTTATGGACGAATCTAATGACACCTTTCAAGTTTAAATGCGACAAGCTGTTTAGGGTCTAGAGCTTGCCAAAGAATATATATACATACATACATACAAGACGTAACCTTCCTAGGGCGCAGTCGGGTATTGATACCTGTGCCGATGCGAGGCTTCACTAGAATACATCAGCTGCATCTCCTTCCGTGCATGTCGTAAGAGTCAACTAAGGAACTCAGGGACGTTCTCTCAGACGATGAGCTAGCAACTTGTCCCTTGAGATTTTACAAATTGTTGTCTTGTATTATTAACGTTAAATTATCCTACGAGAAACTGGCGGATTTTGATGGATGAATTTCACTTATAAAGAAATTTTTAAGAGACAAACAAAATATGATACTTTGTCATTAATTTATTATTTTTTAATGATATCTTAGTAAAAGCCGTATATAGCAGAAAACAACACAACAACATAGATACGACATAATTTAATATAAATAAAATATTAAATAAATAATGACCTAGAATAAGCGTAAAATTTTGTGAGATATATCATGAAGATGAATAATACCCAAATTAAATGTGAACCCATATGTACGTGTGTGTTCCCATAATATTATAGATAACAATAAGCTATAATTTCTAGTATCAATAGTATCTCACAAAAATGACCCTCATTCGACCTCACAAATACATACCTTTCCCTCCGTGTACATGCCTCTACCCTGCCTTCTTTCACAGGACTGGTCGGTGAGGGTATCGTATCCAAATTATTCGCACTCCTAGCCAATGAGAACCTCATCCTCTGTCCAAGATCCACTGTGTTTCTCCTCTCAAATTTAGGCAAATCATCTTTAAGACGATCGCATTCTTTCTCTACCGGTTCTTTCTTAATTTTAATTCTAGTCAACTGTTCTGGATTGCTTCTAAACGATTGAGAACTATATTTCTCTCTTAAAAAATTCCGTCGTTCTTCTTTATATTTTTCTATGCGTTCTCGACTTAATTTTTTCTCCGTATCAAAACCAATTATGTTTTTTAATTCCGGTTTTTCATTAAACCGTTGTATTAAAGATATTTTGTTTTCCGTCGTCGGCGTTATGCTTGGTTTCTCGTCTAGTTTCACTGGCTCTTCTAAATTTAGATTTAAATCGGGCGAGAATTTGCTTTGTTTTTTCCCATCTCGCACTTCTAAACTTTTTCGTCTGTCTACATAGGTTTTTTCATTGCCGAACTCTTTGACGAATGCGTTTTCATCTAGCGACCTTGCGTTAGAATTTTTGGATAGTCTATAC
The DNA here is from genome assembly GCA_014607495.2 of Carposina sasakii. Classification (NCBI taxonomy): domain Eukaryota; kingdom Metazoa; phylum Arthropoda; class Insecta; order Lepidoptera; family Carposinidae; genus Carposina; species Carposina sasakii. The sequence goes on from CP053178.1 coordinate 6,170,270, forward strand.
GTTTTAGGAGACGTAGATGACGGTTCAGCATCTTTGTTTATTTCAACAGGTTTCTCTTCCTTTCTTTCTAAACTAGGATATTTAATCTCCGCTTTGAATTTCTCAAAAGTAAATGGCCCTTTCTGTTCCGTTGGACTTTCAAATCGATTCGCTAGCTCCCTAACATTCAAAGTTTTGATAATATTACCGTTGTCTCTTTCTATCGCACCGTTTTCGTGCACCTCATCTCTTCCGATATTGGGTTCGCTTATTTCTAAATCTTTATCACAGATCTTTAGAGTATCCACGTTAATGTTTTCATATTCGGGCGTAGGTTCAGGAAAATCCACGTTTTCATACGCCGGTTCCTTTTCAGGGGATTCAAGTATCATCGCATTTACTTCATCAATGCTTTTCTTGAAGAATTTAACTTGGCTGTATACGTCAATGTTTTCACAGTCTGACTTTTCTGTCGGCGTCTCTAGTATAATCAAATCCTGATCAAAATCGTTAGGTTGGCACGCTTGTTGTGTTGGCAGACTTGCATCAGTTTGAGGTATACACGCATCTTCGACTATCGACAAATTCTTTTGCAAATCTATATCTTCATATACCGAATCTCGTTCGTTAGTCGGGGTTACATTATCTATGAATTCGTAATCCGGCGATTTGACTTTAACTGGCGATCGAAAAGTGATACTGATGGTAGATTTTAACGGGCTCTTTAATGGACTACTAGGCGAACTTTTTGATGTACTAGATGATTGAAGATTAATATAATTAGGTCTAGCAAAGTTGTAGCATTCGTATAATTCATCGCTGTTTTTTGGAAGACTAGCATTGGAAAAACTTGAAGAACTTTCATGGGATGACGTCATGATTTTGGTGTCGCTAGTGTCTTTCTTTCTATCTGAATTTTGTTCAGAGTTTGAAGAGTTAGATACCGCAGATAACCTGTTTAAATTATGATAGCTTACATCCGTTGAGTTGCCAGAACTAGGCTCCAAGCTATCAGCAAATTCATTTGATTTCCGTTCAAAGTCCGTACCTTTGAGTTCACATTTCAAGCATTTTTCCCGTTCGCAGTTATTACAGTTCGCGGTTTTAATTCGAATCGTATGTTTGTTAACTTCGCTGAATTCCGAATCGCTTTCTAAAGGATCATAGTTTGGGGTAGCAGGAGTTATTGGAGTAGAATTTATAGTACTCGTAGTTAGGTTACTGACTGAAGAGTTTTCTAGAGGCCAATCGATTTTTATTAACGTCGAATGCTGATCCTTTCCGTGCCAGCTTAGCCGCGAATTCGCCAGCGATTTCACTTCGCGCGAATTCGTCTGCGATTTCATATCGGCCGAGTCTAGTAATACCGGGTGATGCATGCCGCTGTATCTAGCGGAATTTTTGGTTTTTCGCGGCGAATTTCGCTCTCTGAAATTAAGTTTGGATTTGGTTAGTTAAGCGCGAAAGTTACGTGACATGTAGGGCAAGCGTGAACTACTTTATGCTCCGTAACGCTATCGATATATTGTAAAAATACGCCGTATTACAAAACGGCTAAGCATTTTGAGTAATATGGTCTTTGGAGGAAGATAATTTGGCTTAAAATTTTGTCCGCTCAATGAATTAGGTTAGGTTTTGTTAGAACTATTGAAATAACTCACGAGCCGAGCGAGCGAAGCGAGCGTGCCGCGGATGCGACCGGCGAAGTGCTAGAAGGAATGTTTTCTTTCATACTATTTAATTGCTAAGTTGTTTCGTAATACGGCGTGTTCTACAACATGCCTTAAACTTTAAACAATGAGACTATTACGTTACGATACGTCAAAAAGTTCAAGCAAAGGCTATGGTTTCCTAGAAAAACGGTGCCGACACATAGCGGCCGTAATCGCGCAACATGAGAAATGTTACTTCAATACTAGGAAGCTATAGCATTACCCTTTTGTACGTTATGTTGTTACGTGAATATTGTGTTTATCTACAGATGGTATTTAGCTTGATTTCCATAGCCGAGAGTTTTTTTATTATAATAATCTATTTATAACCAATAACTGTGTTATTAAAAAAAATATTAATAAAGAAATGAAAAAATTCTTCACCCGAGTGGCACTCGAACCCACGACCTCTTGCATTCCGTGCAGAGCTCTCACCAACTGAGCTACCGGGTCAATTACTCGGATGACGAATTTTACCATCTCTTTTGACGTGAAACGTCTTTAACCCAGATAAGCCTACTGTCCTATATTTAGGACAGTAGAAATAAAAAAATATCAGAATACCCTCTTTATCTAAGATTATTTAGTCTTATGATTTGCAGTAAGAAACGTGTCAGCTTTATTAGAAATTTATTTATTTATATTATTCTAGCAAAATAATATAAATAAATTACGTATAACTTGTTACAAATACTAGCGTACTATATATAGGACAGTAGGATAATAGTTAGTTTCAGGCTTATCTGGGTTAAAATCGCGCCGACACATACGGGTACCAGGTTTAAAAACTGGACCGTAACGAAAAGGTCTATATCATCGTACCTTAATAATTAAAAAACTATTGGTCTTAGAAACAAAAATGTGGTGTAAATATTTCACTTATATAGTCAGCTCGCTGTTATGACATTGAGTTCGTGTCGGGGTCAAGCGGGGGGGCGGGGGAGGGATACTGCGATAACTGTGCGAAACCGGCGCTCGCGCTTGTTTCTATTCAGTGTAACTCGTGACTCCGACTTTATAGCGTGGTGATTCTTTCGTGTGTTTGTCAAGTTTATTTGAACCGATTGATTTATACAAAAATAAGTGTAATTTGGACAGTATTTATATCTATACTAATATTATAAAGCTGAAGAGTTTGTTTGTTTGTTTGAACGCGCTAATCTCAGGAACTACTGGTCTGATTTGAAAAATTCTTTCAGTGTTAGATAGCCCATTTACCAAGGAAGGCTACAGTCTATACAACAACCTGCCCGGCTTCGCACGGGTACAACGCCCCCTCACGCGGACGAAGTCGTGGGCGGCTGCTATTTAAAATAACCAGAAAGTGACAATAAATATATAAACATTTGCTATGTATTTTATGTTTCTATTACGTACCTGTTCTTTTTTTATTAAAATACTTAAAACAGCGTCCATCTTGTTTTCATTTCAATCTTTTACTTTAAAAGCGATTCGCTAACATAGACGTTTCACGTTAAAACCAACGGCCGTGTGCCCCGACACAGCCCCACCCGCTTTTATTTAAATTACATTATTGGCAACGTTACTTTTTCATCCCGATAGCTATACACTAGCCAAATCTCGGCAAACAAAGCTGAATCCCTCAGCACAATGTTTAAAGACGAAACGATCAACCATATCCTAACGGATTATATTAATGGAGAAGTGTTTTATAAATTTATCTTAGTCAACTGTGTTATTTTAAAGGACTGATTATTTCCATAGATAGACTATCTGAAGGATAGAGTTGATGCTGTCTCTCTCTAAAACTTAAGTTATGGAATTATTTTGAATATTTTAACTTAAATAATTATTTTTATTATCATTATTAATGCAATTAATTGGCAATATTTAATTTAGAAAAGAGATGGTAAAATTCGTCGTCCGAGTAATTGACCCGGTGGCTTAGTGGTTATAGCGGCTGGCACGGTTTGCAGTGGTCGTGGGTTCGATTCCCACTCGGGTGAAGAATTTTTTCCATTTTCGTTATTAATAATTTTATAATTATTAATGATATTACTTGACTCCGGATATAGAAATCGAGCATAAAACAATAGTTTTTTCTTGTTTAATTTAGCATTTATAAATGTTAGTGATGAACCAAAATACTAACACAAAGACAGAGGAAAAATTTAGAAAAAGTTTTAAATATTAATTCAGAAACAATATCAATCACTGCATTCACGCTATTATGACGTAAATCAACAAAATGAATAGATGTAAACGAGGTAAATAATGGGCATGGACTTATTTTACAATTGTTTGCTAATTTACTATTCTTACAAATGACGTTGATAGTGTGATAAAGTCGAGTGAATGAATGAATGAATGATTCTCACCTTAGTTTGACAGTTTCAGGAACTGAAAAGTCGGTCAGTGACGCCATTGGACTATCGCGATCCGTGCATAATCTGTAATATAGGTATTATGTTATCATCATATATATTGTTAGTTAGCTATACCCAAGAAGGGTTGGCGTCAGGCAGGCAATGCTAATAATAAAATAAAAACAAATGCTAAAACTTTGGCAACGTGAATTGTAAAAGAAACCATATACTATTGTGGGATAAGGGCAGAAAGGTAACATGGGCCAAACAATAACTAATGGCCCGGCGGGGCCGGAAGTGCTTCCCCCCTCCCCCCTCACCGTTTGACAGCGTCGTCTACCCTGGGGCTGTGCGCGGGCGCAGAGCATCCCCCCTCCCCCTCCCCCCTCACCGTTTGGCAGCGTCGTCTACCCTGGGGCTGTGCGCTGGCGCAGAGCATCCCCCCTCCCCCTCCCCCCTCACCGTTTGGCAGCGTCGTCTACCCTGGGGCTGTGCGCGGGCGCAGAGCATCCCCCCTCCCCCTCCCCCCCCCTCACCGTTTGGCAGCGTCGTCTACCCTGGGGCTGTGCGCGGGCGCAGAGCATCCCCCCTCGCCCTCCCCCCCCCTCACCGTTTGGCAGCGTCGTCTACCCTGGGGCTGTGCGCGGGCGCAGAGCATCCCCCCTCCCCTCCCCCCTCACCGTTTGGCAGCGTCGTCTACCCTGGGGATGTGCGCGGGCGCAGAGCATCCCCCCTCCCCCTCCCCCCCCCTCACCGTTTGGCAGCGTCGTCTACCCTGGGGCTGTGCGCGGGCGCAGAGCATCCCCCCTCGCCCTCCCCCCCTCACCGTTTGGCAGCGTCGTCTACCCTGGGGCTGTGCGCGGGCGCAGAGCATCCCCCTCGCCCTCCCCCCTCACCGTTTGACAGCGTCGTCTACCCTGGGGCTGTGCGCGGGCGCAGAGCATCCCCCCTCGCCCTCCCCCCTCACCGTTTGACAGCGTCGTCTACCCTGGGGCTGTGCGCGGGCGCAGAGCATCCCCCCTCGCCCTCCCCCCTCACCGTTTGACAGCGTCGTCTACCCTGGGGCTGTGCGCGGGCGCAGAGCATCCCCCCTCGCCCTCCCCCCTCACCGTTTGACAGCGTCGTCTACCCTGGGGCTGTGCGCGGGCGCAGAGCATCGTTTCTCTGCAGCTATTGGCTTGGCGCGCGGAGAGTCTCCGTCTATAAAGCCGATCGAGGCGAGCTGTTCTTCTAGAAGGTTGCGCTTCCTGGAATTGATGAAGATTAATTCAATTTATGCGATATGGCATCTCTCTCTCTCTCGCTTACGTAGAGACTTTGTCAATGTCAATATAGATAAATATATGTAATAATAAATATAATATTTGACAGGCGATTGATATTGTCGGTAATTATAACCCACATCGCCTCAGGTCCTGCATTGGAATCCCGGTAGGTGTATTGGATACACATAAGGACTATTTTTGTTTCTGATCAATTTGATATCGACTTATTACATATGTAATTATTACCTGAGGAGACACCCACTTCTCATTCTCTTTGACTGCATCACCCCCCCCCCCCCCTGTACGGTTCACGTACACCAAGTGTATAGATTGTTTCTTGCTTGATATTATTAATAACAACACTCTGAGATGGTTAAATGAACAGTTTATTGTCACCGTATAAAAGTAACCTCAAAGCACGATAAATTATGAATGATAGTGATAGTGAGGACACGCGTAGTATGCGCACGATGTAAACGTGTACTAATTAGTTTACGCGATCTAAGGCATTTCCGCTGAGATCGCAATGTGCGGTGTATGGACCGTACACCCCCCCTTACAACTTACCTGTCAGCCGCATCATTGGCCGCTTCGATATCAACCCTAAGTTCTCTCCTCGGGCTGGGTTCCGCACTACACGACTCCGATTCCGGCGGACTAGAGCTTAGCGACGTCGCCTGAAACATACATACATAGATATAGTGCGAGAACTGCAGGGTAAACAAGCAGATCCTACTGAAGGACTGTGAAACAAGAAAAAAAATAACACTGTAAGAGCCGATTTATCAAACGTCAGATAGCCTAACAGAAGAATAAAATTGATGACGTCTTTCTCCAAAACTGGATCATAATAGAGAGAGACAGCATCATCTTCATTCTTCTGATAGGATATCTGACGTTTGGAAATCGGATCGGCCCTAAATGTTATAAACCATTTGTTTAATTAAAATTTTCTTAACAAATATTATGTTTACTTGAGTTTACAAGAGAGAGAAACGTTAAAGTAAAAACCGAGAGTACAGATAGATTTTAGTTCCGTGCGTTAGAAGTTTCCATGCGTTAGAGGTTCGTCCCCGTGCGTTAGAGGTCGGTCCCCGTACGTTACAGATCGGTCCCTGCGCGTCAGAAGACGACACTTATGCGTTAGAGGTCGGTCCCCGCACGTTACAGATCGGTCCCTGCGCGTCAGAGGACGACACCTATGCGTTAGAGGTCGGTTCCCGCACGTTACAGATCGGTCCCTGCGCGTCAGAGGACGACACCTATGCGTTAGAGGTGGGTACCTGAGCGTCGTCTCCCATGCGGCAGTGTCGTTCCTGCGAGGACAGTCGCAGGCGCATGTGCGCTATCTCCGCCTGCCACGGCTCGAAGTACGAGTCGCACGATGATGATCTACGGAGGACAATTATTTTAATTAAATTATATTATTAAAAAAAAACACCTGCCTGCGTAAAAAAATTGGATTCAGTGTCGCTCTCACGACGAAACACACATATACACGAAAAAAACTCCGGGCCACTAGTTATTGTTTGGCCCATGTATACATGTACAGGATGTTTTTTGTGGCCACCTTTAACGAAGGGTACGTACTCTATACATGAAATAAAGTAAGTTTATGCCAAAAAAAAATGCTGGGAATTTTTTTTTTTTTGAAAAAAATTTTTAAATTCCTTGATCGTGCGAAATTTATAGTGTCTAGTGTTTATGTTAGTTTTTTTTATAGACAGATATTAATTATTTTTCGTGAAAAAATCCTGCTACGCGCGTCTATGTGCATTTATGCAGAAAAACGTAGTCTATTTACTCAACTTTGGACCCTAATATTTTGGAAACCAGACACTTCCCAGGTATGCTTCCATGGAGAAAAATGATCGTGATGATGAGGAGATTCCGTAGTTTTCGGGAACGTTGACGACCAAAAATCACCCTGTATATTCCAATCGTTGTGAGTGAAAATTCGATATCGCGTTTTAGGATTTGTATTGGATTGTGGTTCTGTTTTGCGTCCGATAGGTGGCTCCACTAGTCACTTGGTGTGTTGTTTGAGGAACCTTTGGGTACTATTTTTTTTCTCATATCTTCCATTTACAGACAGCGATCCGTTACATTGTTATGATATGTACAGATAGTCCAGCCTTCACAAGTTACCTGGTGTGGTGTTTGAGCGCGGGCGCGGCTCGCTCGCGGAGCGGCGCGAGAGTGTCCGACTCTGACGTCAGAGACTCGCACGACTTCACCGGACGCAGACCGGACGGAGGGGCGTCCTGGGGGGAATGTTATTTATTTCCTAAACAATACACATTTTTAATATCTACCCTGCCAAACTGCTTAGAACTTTACATACATACATATAATCACGCCTTTATCCCTTACGGGGTAGGCAGAGCACCAAGGGCCGATACGACCACATGGTGCCACTTCTGACCAATTTTGAGGGTATAGTTGAGATGTACTCGTAGCTGCAATACACTCACATCGAGTACCTCCGCCTGCACGGGGGGTTCTGGTTCCGGCGCACGTTGTTTGCTGCGTGTGAACAGTCCGCGCCAGCCCGACGGGGACCGCTTCAGGCCGCGCTTGCCTCCTAGCCAATTTATGGAATTACAAATCAATCAGCACCCGTATGATGAAGATGTCTCACTTTTAAACGTCAAATCCACAGAGCTAACTAATAACTAGACAAGGCAAGTGTTTCTACTTGGTGTATAAAAAGGGATTGCAAACCACTTCTATCAGCCCTAATTTATTCAGTCTGGCTCGAGAACGAGATGTCTATTCTTATTCTTAAGTCCATTTTTTACATGCAAAGTACATCCACTTAGTTTATCTAGCTATCAATAGCTCTGTGAATTTGACGTTTAAAAGTGAGACATCTGACTCTCACAAAATGACGGCCGATTGGTGTAGTTGGTAGTGGCCCTGCCTGCGACGCCATAGGTCCTGGGTTCGAATCCCGGTAGGTGCAAACATTGATGTGATGAATATCGATGTTTGTTTCCGAGTCATGGATGTTTATATATTTATCTATGTATTTATATACCGTTGCTTAGTACCCACGACACAAGACCTTAGGGATCTTAGTGTGGGACTAAGTCAATGTGTTGTGAAGTGTGTGAATATTTATTATATTATTATTATTTAAAAAAATTCATCATACGGGTGTTGATGAGTTAAAAAACCTACAACATGGCTATCATTGCTCCGGCTGTCCCCGCTACCATTAGAGAATGTTTTATTTATCTGACTTCCGGCAATACAATGATTGTGGGGTATTTCTCATTTACAAAAAAAAAAAATCTATTCTATATGGTGCATGCATTTTTATATAGTTTTTTACATGGTGTATATATAACACAATGTATAATGTTTTAATTTAAACAATAGTAGTGTCCTATTTAGGTGTACAAATATTTTATCAAAAAATGTCACAAAATAATTATAAACCTAACCTTAGTAGACAAAATTTACATGTTATCTGCCAGAGGCACTCTGGTGTCAGAGGGTTTTTTTTTGTGTATCCGAAAGCAGAGGCTAGGAAAACTATAGGTATGTATATTTTTATTAACATACCTGACGCGGGTAGATCCAAAACTGTGTGGTATTGGGGGAGATTGTTCGGGCCAGACCCCACCTGAGAAAAAACACAAGTATAAGTTACAAAAGGGGGTATGTTAAGCCACTCTACTATAAAAATCTCCATAAAATTTACAACCTTAATCTTAGATAACTAAAACTTGGAGGGTGTGTTCTTTATAATGACGTGAGGCATCCGATAAGAAAGGATTTACCAAAATCTGAAAAGGTAAAAACAAAAATTTCATAGCCGAACGTTCTCTTGTATGGCAAAAGTGTCCTACCTCGATATACTTCGGCTTGAGATGTCCCTCCGGCTTCAGGCTCGGCCCGGCCGCGCCGGACACGCCGGACGGACCGGACGGACCGGACAGCGCCGGCTCCGGACAGTGAGACGATACCGACTTGCCGCGCCGACGCGCCTCCTCCAAACTGTAAGGAAATTGGGCCTTTGTACATAATTCCTAACCTTGTATAGTCATAAACTTTATTTGTGAAAACTTAACTGTGTGTTAAAACTATAATCGTCCTATCTCTTTTTTACTAGTTACTATAATACCTAGTTACTATAATAATATATTCACACACTACACAACACATTAACCTAGTCCCACATTAAGATCCCTAAGGTCTTGTGTCGTGGGTACTAAGTAACGGTATATAAATACATAGATAAATATAGAAACATCCATGACTCGGAAACAAACATTGATATTCATCATATCAATGTTTGCACCTACCGGGATTCGAACCCAGGACCTATGGCGTCGTAGGCAGGGTCACTACCTACTAGACCAATCGGCCGTCTACTGTACTGTTAAAACTATAATCGTCCTATCTCTTTTCATGTGTTTCCCCCCGCCCTGAGTGGCAGTTGCGCAATGACCGCGACACCGGCCTGTCGCTCGACAAGTGAATTTTCATGTGTGACAAACTGACCCTACCCAAAGGAGTGCCTTACATTTAAAAGTGAAGTACCAGTGCAGAATACCTAAATTGGATTAAAGCAAACCTAAACCCTACGAGACTCCGCGCGGAAGAAGAAGGAACACGGAGCCTATAAGGTACTTGACTTACCTATTTAAATCTCCCGTCAGCCCAGCACCTAAATCCCTAAACACTGTGTTTCAGCTAGCAATGACAACTTCTCGAAATGATAACTGCACATGAAATGTCTCTTTCGTAGAATGTTAACTTCTTAAAACGCCAATTTGTCAAGATTTCTCATTTTGTTTGTGAGTGGTGAAAAGGGAAGCGCTTCCGGTCCCACCGGGCCACTAGTTATTGTTTGGCCCATGTATACAGGGTGTAACAGAAAGGGTATGTTAAGCGAAAAGCTATGTAAATAGCCCACTATAGAGAACCTATTTCCAAAATTTCAGACTCGAAATCACATTTTTATTTTTCAAGATTGTATGAAAATTCCTGAGACATTTAAAAATTCTCCATACTATCTCTCCATACGAGTCTCAAATTTTGTGGATAGGTTCTCTACAGTGGGCTATTTACATAGCTTTTCGCTTAACATACCCTTTTCGTTACACTCTGTATATTGCAATCATTGTGAGAAACTTCGATATTGCGTTCTAGGATTTTGTATTGACCTATGTGTGTGAATGTTTCTATAGTTATTTATGTATTTATATACCGTTATTTAGTACCCACGACACAAGACCTTATAGACCCTAGTCTGGGACTAAGTTAATGTGTTGTGAATCAATTAATAAATAAATTTATTTGTACAAAATATGTGTTATACATAGATAGATAAAAAAATAAAATTGATCCAACATATTTTGCAAATATTAAAAAAAATATAAAACAAACAAATAATGTTTGTTACTCTTCCACGTAAAAACAGCTGGAGCAATTTTAATAAAATTTGGTATGGAGTTAGCTGACGCCCTCGATTAACACATAGGCTACTTTTGATCCCGGGAAATATTAGTGTTGTTATATAGCCCTAAATACATAGAGAAGATACACAATAGTGTATATTTCTTCTTTTACCTTAACAGTTTAGTGGGCGGGTTGATGGGCAGACTCTTAGGCCGGGGCGGGTCGGGGCGGTCGGACACCGGCTGGGCGGCAGCAGGCTCGGGCGGTTCTTGCGAGCTCGAGAATAAAGCCTCCGCGTAGCAGATGAGGAATTCCGTCACCACCGCCTGTAATTAATGAAGTATGTCAGCCTATTGCAGTCCACTGCTGAACGCAGGCTTTTCTCAGGGTACGCCACAAGGCTACTGTCACAGGGGCATCATATACTCACGATACAGGACCAATCAATTAATCAATATAGTTACATACATATAATCACGCCTTTATCCCTTACGGGGTAGGCAGAGCACCAAGGGCAGATAGTATCACATGGTGCCACTTCTGACCTATTTTGAGGGTATATTAGGTATCAATATAGTTATTTGAACTAAATATGCATATATAGGTACATACATATAGCTGGGTGTTGCTAATTGTATTCACGATATGTCCTATACTTATATTTTAGTCATACCTGACATGCAAATATTTATTCGTTAGCAGATCTTAGGGATCTTAATGTGGGACTAGGTTAATGTTAACACACATTCATATACTTCAATTGTCAAGTAAGTATATGAATGTGTTGTGAACTGTGTTAACATGCTGTGAACTGTGTTAACATGTTGTGAACTGTGTTAACATGTTGTAAACTGTGTTAACGTGTTGTGAACTGTGTTAATATGTTGTGAAGTGTGTTGATATGTTCTGAAGTGAAGAGTTAATTGTGTTGTGAATGTATTATTGCCATTGTACATGCATCTCTTCTTTTATGTTGTATGTCATATTTCTTTTTGTGTATGTGCAATAAAGAATAAGAATATTGTAAATAATGTGAACACGTGTATTATATTAATTGACTGGGCATCGCAGCAGGTTGGACGCCCACACTTCAGGTCACGTCACGTCCTGTGTGGACACACGGCCTACCTGCACGCTGACGCCCTGCAGCGCGGGCTGGGCGCGTGGACACCGCAGCAGGTTGGGCGCCCACACGATGCCCACACCCTGTGTGGACACACGGCCTACCTGCACGCTGACGCCCTGCAGCGCGGGCTGGGCGCGTGGACACCGCAGCAGGTTGGGCGCCCACACGATGCCCACACCCTGTGTGGACACACGGCCTACCTGCACGCTGACGCCCTGCAGCGCGGGCTGGGCGCGTGGACACCGCAGCAGGTTGGGCGCCCACACGATGCCCACACCCTGTGTGGACACACGGCCTACCTGCACGCTGACGCCCTGCAGCGCGGGCTGGGCGCGTGGACACCGCAGCAGGTTGGGCGCCCACACGATGGCCACATTCCGCGGCGTCATGCCGGTCGCTTCGTGCAGGAGTGACACGCGACGGAGGTGACGCATTAGGTAGGCCAATGTGCTGTTGGGATGAACTACAAGTCAACATTTATTTGTACATACTATACAGGAATAGTATTAGATAGTCGGCCAACAGTTCTTCGAGCATGCGGCCTGCTCATCGCCACTCACTGTAGCTTACTGGACCTAATGATTCTTCTTGAGCCTATCGCAGTCCACTGCCGGACACAGGCCTCCCTCAGGGCACGCCACAAGGCTACTCTGACACAGCGAGTTTATTGACCTGCAGTGTGGTTTATAGGGGGGTGTGGTAACTACCACACCGGGCAACAGGTCGGTGACTGCAGTCCGATTTTCAGACTATGTTGTGACAGAAGTGCTGCAGCCCACCTCCCAGAAACCCTCACGATACCCATGGGCAGGTATGCGACGGTACAAACTCTACATTGGCACGTTAACTTGCTGGAGCTGATGCCTCACCGGTAGTGCGGCGGAGGCAGCTTGACGCAAGCCTCCCGCACGGCCCGCAGCCGCTCCGCCTCCGTCTGCAGCTGCACGGCCGACACGAAGCTGTCGTACAGCTGGTACGTGCAGAGAGGGTTCGGCAGCTCGCTGGTAGAAAGGAGAAACACGCAGTGTTATTGTAAAGGAATTTATAGGAATACTAGTGGACGCCCGCGACTTCGTCCGCGTGGACTGCAGAAAAAACAAAATGTCGATTTATTATCCTGGATGAAAATATTTTCATATTAGCGATGAGCTACTCGTGAGTCACCTAATTTGAGGTCCTCACCGCGGCAAAATTCGAGGGAGGACTCGTTTTAATTTTACAACACCTCACACCTCATCCTCGTTTTACATATTAAGATACTTATTACGGTCGAAATAGCGCTCCTATTTGCGTGCACCCGCAATCTCCTCACTCATTCTACAACTCACCTCATTCACTCACTGAACGAACAAACAGAAATGAAACATACTCGCTCGCGAGTCGAGTTGTCACCGTCGCGTCGTCGAGGCTCTCTCACTCACTCAATAATATCTGTCACGATTGTAAGTCTTATCACCGTGACATTAGATAACATTTTAGTTAAACGAGGTGAACACTTCAAATGTGAGGTGTTGAGGCGATGAGGTAATGAGTCGCGAGCGCGACTTGAGATTTATTACCATTCACTCAATCAATATCCAGTCTTAATACCCTAAAATAGAGTTGCTTTTGGTTAAATGAGGTGTACCCCGCGAGTACCTCGCGAGGAGAATTGAGGTACTCCCTCGTCCTCGTTTTAATATGACACGAGCTACCCATCTATATTTCATATCCGCGGGGGGACGCGGGCCGGGCTAATAGACCCCTGGTATTACCAGGGTGTACCCGGCCACTTGAGCTACCATTGCTGCCGGCCAGTTCGCGAAAGAAGAGAAATAATGAATAGGAGATGAGAAGGAAAGCCTGAGCAACACTCACTCATTCCCGACCACACTTAAGACTTAAAACTCTTAAAACACATAGTACACTTAAAACCAAACGATATCGCGTTGTAACTGGCTCACAGCGCCATCTCCCCGCACTCACCGGAAGTAGGTCTTCAGCAGGCTGGCGACAGCGTGCGGGTCATTCCGCACGGCCGGCGCGGACAGGTCGGGCGCCCGGCCCGCGTCGAAGGCGCCGCGCAGACGGGCCGTCAGCCCGGCGCCGCCCGACAGCCGGTAGATGCCGTCCGGCGCGCCGCTCGACTCCAGCGCCTGCGCGCATTCCACGAGGATCTGGGGCACTGCGGGGAGGAAGGCACAACCTGACTTCAATAACATCTTATACCCATGGAGAAGAAATAAAAGAGGAGTAACGGCTAAGTATATTTTCATACAAGAATAGTGTGCCGCGGAGCGGGGTTGAAGTATGGGACGAGGGGAGCATTGAACACAGTCATCATCATCATTTACAGCCCTGAGAAGTCCACTGTTGGACATAGGCCTCCCCCAACAACCTCCACTCCGACCGGTCGGAAGCAGCCTGCATCCAGCCGACGCCCGCGACCTTGGCCAGGTACAGGTATTGAGCACTATAGCCCTACCCATTTACATAGAAACCACCTTGTAGTGACTAGTCAAACTACTTGCTCATTATTAATATGGTTCAAGATTGTTTTACTAGTGCAATTACTCATCGCTAGATGGCAATATTATACTACGTTTTAGTAAAAAAAGTACCCTGATAAAAGCGCTAGTGTCTTTGTAATTTTAATACGGTTACATTTCGGAACACAGGCGTGTTACAGTTACTGCGTTACACTGACGCTGAAGCTCCGCCCCTATCATGACGCCATGGCCTCACGATTGCCACACGACTCACTTCATACTCCCACCTCCACTTTTATACCTTCTTCATGATTATACCAGATTACACACACATATTGGGATAGTGACAACTGCAGGATCACAAAAGACACCCCACAACCCTTTTTAGCATACGGGATATATGTAAATATTACGGCACTATGGGGAGGAAGAACAATCATATTGTCATGTGATAACCGTGTATGTATGTATACATGTATCCAGTATGAATATAATAAATAAATAAATATTCACACACTTCACAATACATTAACCTAGTCCCACATTAAGATCCCTAAGGTCTTGTGTCGTGGGTACTAAGCAACGGTATATAAATACATAGATAAATATAGAAACATCTATGACTCGGAAACAAATATCGATATTCATCATATCAATGTTTGCACCTACCGGGATTCGAACCCAGGACTCATGGCGTCGCAAGCACTACCAACTACGAGTAAACCAATCGGTCGTCGAATATATGTATTTTCAATAGCGTATAAAACTCACCGCTATGTCCACAATTAAGCAGATGCTCCCCTAAATCGCAGCCAAACACCCGTTCCCTTAATATTCCCTGCTGTTTCAAGCTCCGTCGCGACGGACGAGAGAGTATGAAACTCCGGAACAGCGAGATTAGCTTGCCGTGCTTGCGTAGTACTGGCTTTATTGGTGACACCATTACTGACCTGGAAATTACATTATTAACTAAAAAATCACGCCTCTTTCCCGGAGGTTTCTATGTATGTAGCGGAGCCACTTATTTGACGCAAGACAGAATCACAGTTCAATACAAATCATAATATAATTCGATATGGAAGTTTTTCAAATATACATGGGCCAAACGATAACTAGTGGCCCGGCGGGGCCAGAAGCGCTTCCCTTTTCACCACAACCACATACTTATGTTACGCAACTCACCCCACAATAGGCGGCGGCTGCGTCATGTGCCGCGGCACCTTGTCTCCGATGACGGCCACACAGTGGTGCGGGAAGAACCCCACGCGGAAGCCGCGCTTGCCGCGCCACCACACCGACTCCGCCGGCCCTGCACACCGTATACCGTGTATACCATAAGGGCCAGATACTATGAGACCGTGACAGGCCTGTCAGAAATATCTCCTAAATGTATGTGGACACAATACTACACTGACAATAAAAGGTCTGCCATAAAAAGGGACACCGGAATTATACCATGAGAACCAATGGGGAATATGCATAAATTTTTTAACGTCATTTTAAGATACTACGTGAAAAACCGATAAAGTTTGCCGTTGAACTGGCATATTTAAGTTTAACCGTTTTGGATTTACAGCGATTCAAAAATAACAAGGCACGTGCCGAGCGAGCGAAGCGAGCGTATCTCGTCAACAACCGGCAAAGTACCTAGGTGTGTACAATATAGAATAACGGAATTTTAAGATTTAGATATGATAAAATGTGCTGTAAAGTTTGTGTATTTTTTTTACATATATCTCACCTGGCATATCGATAATAGAGATCATATCCCCCACTTCAAAACTGATTTCATCACGAGCCTGAAATAAAAAAAACACAATTGGGTATTACAATCTGTACAAGTCAAATATTTATACGTATTATTCGATTACCTACATATCCTAATTATTTGAATCATTCGAATTAATTGCATCTATACTATTTTTTAAGCTGAAAGCAAGTAATAATTTACATGACACGTACTACTAATCTGCTACTAACCAAACAAAATCATAATCACGTTCAAAACGTAGTAATTTATTTAGTGAAACAAAACGTTAATCATGAAAGTGAATAGGTAATTATTATTCTCTATTTTTATTCTATATTTAAAAACCAATTATTAATAATAATAATTTTTTGTGCCCTTAGCCCTTATAGATAAGTACGTCAACATGAAAAAAGTCAAACGTCACTCACGGACTCATATCTCACGAGTGTGCTAATGTTTACTGTAATTGAAAGTTCTATATTAAATAAAAATAACTGACCTGAGAAACATACTGTCGGACACAATAACCGGCAGCTACGGCAGGCGTGTTTATCGAGTTAGTGTCTTCATTTGCTACTAGCAGCTTGTGTCCTGGAAAGAGGTAAAAAAACTTACATAGCTACATAAATTACAAAGTAAATAAATTCCTGAAGCGGAGCCACCTATCGGACGCAATAACAGAACCCCAGTCAGATACAGATCCTAGAACCGATCGAATATTCTCACAACGATTGTATATATTATACCTACAATACATGGGCCAAACTTGTAACTAGTGGCCCGGTGGGGCCGGAAGCACTTCGCTTTCCACCTCACATCCCTAAATACAGCTGTAGACGTGTTGGGAATAATGTACAAGTTGATGGTCGGACGAATTATATTTACAGAAGACATTTACAATGAATTTAATACACAACCTACACTATAGACACAAGAAAATGGCGGATGGCCAAAGGCGAGCGGACGTGCGTTCGCTGTGAGAGCCTGCGATCGAATGCGTCAGTCAGTAGGGCGCCGGCGCGTGGCTCGCTCTTCGGCAAGACTATAGTATCGCGCGCGGCTTTGCTCTCTATACAGGTTGTAATAAAATGTTAAACGAAAAGCTATGTAAATAGCCCACTAAAAGGAACCTACCCAGAAAATTTCAGACTCGAAATCAGATGTTTATTTTTCCAGATAGTATGGAGAATTCCGAAACAACTCAGGAATGTTCATACAATCTTGAAAAGTAAACATTTGATTTCGAGTCTCAAATTTTGGAAATAGGTTCTCTATAGTGGGCTATTTACATAGCTTTTCGCTTAACATACCCTTTCTGTTACACCCTGTATACAATATTTATTGCGGTATCGGTTTGTCGGCCACACAGACATATAATTATGTGATTTAATGCTGTAATATTGTAATTTACATAGACATATGTGTGTGGAAATTAAATATTACAGTCACATTATCTCCCAAAGAGGTTGGGCAGTAGCGTGCAAATTACACACCCACCTTTCCACCAGTTAGCCTATTAAGTTTCGCTAGTCATAATTACCTCGATTATCCATTTGCAACCAGTTTAAAACCGGTCCGCAATTAATAGAATCGTCGGCGATGATGGAGAAATGGTGCACGTAGTGGGCCAACAATCGCAGGTATTGGCCAGGGTTGACCGTCAGTTCTGTCGTTAGTTCTTCGGAGAGATTCGGCAGATTGGAGACTTTGCGGTCATAAATACATCTGTAGGTTTGAAATAACATGAATTTAGAGTGTGTCTATCAGATTTAAATTCTATTTCATAAATATTGCTTAGGGTTTACGAAATTAGTAGCTTATTTTTGACGCGAGATTTCCACCTACATACCTAATGTAGGTGAAAATAAACAAGTTTTGATATGGAACAAAATCATGAAAAAATCAGCTGTATTAGTAAAATTGGAACAGCAGATTTTTTTTACGATTTCCGAGTTAGTCCCATATTAAGAGTGGTTTCGTGTCAAAAATAGGTTACTAATTTTGAAAACACCTTATTTGTATGAAATATGATTTGTAATTGCTATTAAAATTTTTTACATATATAGATAGACATACACACGACTGTGTTTACAATATGGGGTAGCCAAATCACATAAGAGATCATATAGTTAGCCTAGCTTAGTACTCGCTAAGCATACATTCTTCATCCGCACCACTTGCTAAAACTAAGCATGCATACTCCATCTTACCTATGCAGCATATCGTCCAGCTGCAGAAAATGCTCCCGGCTGCGCGTGAGCGTCCATTCCCGTACGTCGGCCGCCTCCCGCCAGCCTCCCGCGCCTCCCGCCGGCGCCGCGCCTCCCGGAAGGCCGGCTGCGGCCGCGGGCGGCGAGCTGACGTGCGTGCGCACTCGTAGGCATACCCAACCTGGTGGGAAAAATATATTTAATATCTATACTCTATCATAAACTAACAAAGATCACCGACATAGCCCAACGGTCCAGCAAGCTAAAGTGATAATGGGCAGGGCACATAGCTCGAAGAACGGAACCTATAGCGGAGACACCTATCGGATTAAGTCCAATACAAATCCTAGAACGCAATATCGATGTTTCTCACAACGATTGGATATACATGTATACATGGGCCAAACAGTAACTAGTGGCCCGGTGGAGCTGGAAGTTTATCTATGTATGTGTGCTCACCCTCCCGCGCCGGCGTGTCTGCTTGCGCGTCCGCCTGAGCAGACACACAGAGACCCCCGAGGCAGACTCGCTCGTAGTGGAAGTGCGCGCATTCTTCCAGCTTCGGGAAGCGACAGGCTGCTTCTGGCGCCGGCTGGAAGAAAGAGTATAAGTGATCGTGGGAATATTACGTTACGACCTGTCACCCTAGGGTGAATAATTTTTTTTAAATAAATTTTTGATCTGTCCCATTTTTCATACAAATAGTGGGACAGATCAAACCATTTTTTATCTGTCACTGTCTGGGACAAAAGAGGGTGACAGATCGGAATGTTCCCAATCGTCAACTACTTTGTAGGCAGTGTGTTACAGGTCGTTTACAGTTTTTTTATTTGTATTTATATCGAAAGATCATAAAATAAAAGAAACATTTGCGAAAAAAAAAAATTCGCTAGCGTAAAAACTTTCCGGGATATAACGATTTCAAAATCACAATTTTAGACTTGCCGAAAAAACACTCCATACAAACGGCTACCACGACGTGACGTCACTCTTTAAGTAACTTGTATGCGGGAAAAAGAACTTTTGTTCTACAGCTATATTAAATATCGTGTTTATAAATATGGTCACAAAACAAAAGTGGCTGTAAATGATGCAGGTGAACATGGTGATGTTGTTATTTTCAATTAATTTCACATTTGAAAAATGGACTTGCCCACTTAACTTTGAAGGCTTATTACTACCTCATTTGGACACATAATCAAATTGTAATTTCACAGATAGGTATGATTTTGATTATTTATTCTGATAAGAATAAGATGTTATTAAGATTCAACCATAGGAAACTACCCCAATGCGAAATGACATTTTTCTAACACCTGTATAGTATTAAATGTGTTAGTATTAAATAGGGTCGCGAATGAAAACCTACAGTTACGTTGAACATAAATGAACAGTGACAAGCTAGCGTATTGCCTGAAAAAACGGCTCTGAGTTCCTTAGTCGACTCTTACGACATGCACGGAAGAAGATGCAGCTGATGTATTCTAGTGACGCCCCGCGTCAGCATGGGAAACAATAATATTTAAACATTTACCCCTTCGATTACATTGTGTATATCCATCCATGGTATATACCGTGGTATATAATACCTTGGTATATAATTATTTTCCTTAATTCTCTTACCGAGTCCATGAGATCGAAGGTCTGCGAGGCGGTCGGCGCTGACTGCGTCATCGAACACGACGCCATCGGGGTCGCCAGCGTCAGAGACATCGAGCCTGGAGACAACACAATACGTATGTAGCTGAGACATTTATCGGACGCTGACAGACACAATGTGAAGTCTTAGAACGCGATAGCAAAGTTTTTCATGACGATTGTCATATACGTGGGCCAAACAAGAACTAGTGGCCTGATTCTAGATCTCGATATCGATGTTTTCGCACAACAATTTGTACATGGGCCAAACAATAACAAGTGGCCCGGTGTGTTCTCAAAAATGGAGAAGCAAGAACTGTAAGATCACGGAAGAACATCTTATACCCACGTTTAGAATAGGGGAGCCAGATGTAAAAGACCAATGACAAGCTAGACCTGAGAGAACGCCCCTGAGCTCCTTAGTCGACTCTTACGACATGCACGGAAGGAGATGCAGCTGATGTATTCTAGTGAAGATCTTACCTGAGTTCTCCCTTTTTGAATCGGCATCATTAGTACTAGGTGTGTTGCGCGTTGAGCTACGCGACTCAGAACTGAATCTTACTGATCTGGAAATAGAGTAGAAAATGCTTATTAGTCTTTATTATCTTCATTGAAGAGAATGACAGACAACGGATAGTAGAAACTACGGGGCATTAAAATGAAATAGTATGAGTTTTGGAGAGAGATAACCGAGACGAGCGAGCGAGCGAAGCGAGCGTGTAGCGGTATCGACCAGCGAATTGGTAGAAGGATTTTTTCTTTCATCTATTTACTTAATACATATAAAATTATCATTATTTTAATCCTGAATGACGGATCAACGCATAGCCTAAGCCGCTAATCAGAGACTTGCTTTCTCATTTAATTATGTTTAATGTTTAAATATTTGCATGCCAAACTCTTTTATTTATCTATGTAACACCTAGTGCAAATAAAATTTATTGTAGGTATTGTATCTGTTAAGAAAGTTTTTATCTAAATTTCCACTATAGCTGGAAAATGCATAGGGTTTTGTTGCACGACGTGCTATCAATTCCATAATATAGCTAGACTAGTGTTTACCTGTGGAACGCGCCGCACTCCTTGTCGGGTTCAGCGAAGGCGCGCGCCGCCAGCGACTGGCACGACATCACCGACCCGTGAGTGGAGCCCTGCAGACAACACACGTGGTTAGGTGATAGTTTAATGAGGATAAGCAGTAGGTTCGTTAAGGGTCAGATCACACCGAGACGCGAAGTGACGACGCTCGATCGTGCTCCCACTTATGATTCCGCAACGTTGCGATGCGGCTCATGGCGTCGCGCGGCGCAGCGCGAAAGCATCACGTCTCGTCGTTTCTCGGTGTGATCTGATTCTAACCCTAAATCCATATGCATCATTTACATTCAGCCCTGTTGGGACGGGAAGTGAGCAGGGAAGTGGGAAGCGCGAGAATGTAAACAGGTGATTCGCGTTGATGCTGCCGCTGCCGCATGCCGTTGACATTGCCCTGCGCTCCCTCTATCGTCGGTTTTTCGCGCGGAAGTCAAAGGACGGTAACGCGAACGCGAGCGAGTGTTTACATTCAGCATTCTCGCTCACTTGCTGCCGGCGTTCCAGCGTGAAAGGACGTGACGTGTTGTTTTCTGTACGGCCAAATTTATATTTATCAATTCTGTGCTACGTTTTCTTTTGGGAATAATTAACGAAATGGCTGGTACAGAAACCTTGAATAGGTAGTGGAGACTTCGATAACTATCTCCCGTTGCTAAATATCGTAAAGTTATGGCCAAACGTATTTTTGCTGGTATAGGTATTCTCAGTCTAGTATGGTTCTTCTTTGACGACGACGCCTTTTCTTTCTTTTCAAAATACATAAATAATTGTTTAAACTGAGCAGATATGCTGCCACCGCGATAATCTCGACGTCAGCCATTGTTGCGAGTCATTCAATAAAGAAGTAGGAAGGCTGAATGTGAACACTCGCTCGCGTCGACGTTGCCGCGGAAATATTTAGAGCAACGTTCGCAGCAACAGCAGCGGCAGCGGCAGCGGCTGAATGTAAATGATACAATAGATTTTCTCCTCTGGAAGATGTCTGAAGGAGATAAACTATGTTAAAATCTGATGATTCTGTAGCGGCAAGGCTATCTACCTAATTTGCAGTAGCAGAGCCGAAGCAATGCGATTTTTTCTGTCGCATTGCTGTCGCTCTGCTTCTGCTAGTTATGTTATCGGCCTACGGGAATCTCTCCGTTGACCCTAAGCTACCATACCATCACAGGTTAGGCTATACCTATTACCTGGAAGGCAAATCTTAATATATAAAAAATCCGTGTCACTGTGTATGTTCCGAATAAACTCAAAAACGAGTCAACTGATATTCATGAAAATTGGCATATATACAGGATGATTTTTGGTCGTCAACGTTCCCGAAAACTACGGAATCTCCTCATCATCACGATCATTTTTCTCCATGGAAGCATACCTGGGAAGTGTCTGGTTTCCAAAATATTAGGGTCCAAAGTTGAGTAAATAGACTGCGTTTTTCTGCATAAATGCACATAGACGCGCGTAGCAGGATTTTTTCACGAAAAATAATTAATATCTGTCTATAAAAAAACTAACATAAACACTAGACACTATAAATTTCGCACGATCAAGGAATTTAAAAAAAAAATCAAAAAAAAAATTTTTTTTCCCAGCATTTTTTTTGGCATATACTTACTTTATTTCATGTATAGAATACGTACCCTTCGTTAAAGGTGGCCACAAAAAAACACCTGTATGTAATTTGGTCCAACTTAGATGATAGGATAGTTATTATTTAAATTAATGGTCTTAATAACTAATAATTAATAAAAAACTGATCATCAACGTTGGTTGTTGTTATTAATCGTACGTTCCATAAGTTTGCAACAGATGGCGCCTTCTGAATTCTTCTGTCTTTTCTGCAGTCCACGCGGACGGAGTCGCGGGCGTCCGCTAGTAGTATATAATTATGGGTGCCACTGCCACCGTATTCGCACTCACTAGTTTGTGCTACCGTACCCGGAGGCTTTTTTTAAAATATTGTTGTCAAAGTGCTTGCATAAAATTGCATTACAGACAGGGATTTCCCCGCTGGGGACTACCCCTAATTGATATCATCCTGCCCAACGCCTGCTTGACTGATCGCAGATAACACAAAAACGTGATAACCGTAATCTGAATAGCCACGAGCCATTACGTCTCTACTCGTGAAAAGTAACTACTATAATCTCTCCAAAACACACAGTTACGCGAGACCACTTGAGATAAACATCATGATGACATTTTAACGAGCCCCTATCTCGAGTATTTTCGAGTGCGCATACGCAGTTTGACATTATTTTGTTGAAGGACTTGTAAGTACATGATTTTTACACAATCCTTAACTATATAAATGCGAAAGTCTGTTTGTCTCGCTTTCACGCTAAAACTACTGAACCGATTTAAATTAAATTTATAACACAGGTAGTCTGAAAACGGACAAAGGCTACTTTTAACCCGGGAAAATATTTTTATGGACAATTTCGACAAAATTTACATCGATCTGTCCCCGATGTTCTAAACGTGGCTGTGAGATCTCCTACAGTTCTAGTCATGAAGAAGGTATAAAAGAAGAGGTGGGACTATGATCTGAGTCGTGTGGCAATCGTGAGTCCATGACGTCATGATAGGGGCGGAGTTTCAGCGCCAGTGTAACGCAGTAGCTGTAACAACACGCTTGTGCTCCGAAATTTATCATGGTACTTTTTTTTACTAAAAGTAGTATAATATTGCCATCTAGCGATGAGTAATTGCACTAGTAAAACAATCTTGAACCATATTGATAATGAGCAAGTAGTTTGACTAGTCACTACAAGGTGGTTTCTATGTAACTGGGCAGGGCTACAGTGTTCAATGCTCCCCTCGTCCCATACTTCACCCCTGCTCCGCGGCACACTATTTTTGTATGAAAATATACTTAGCCGCTACTCCTCTATTATTTCTTCTCCACGGCTTCTAGCTATCCCATTTCGGGAATTCAGCCGTGTGAGTACGTATGTATAGTATACTATTTCCTAGTGCTACGAGTATGTATTTATTTAATAACAGGAACTGAAAACTTTCAGAACATATCTTACAAGTAGGTTAACGTCTTACGAGCGTGTTGTGATATAGCCCATAAAAAAGTTATGCCTCTGTTGTTGTTATACATACTGAAATTATTGAATTCAGTTTTATTGCACCTATAGTACAGGAAATAATAGTTGGTGACTTCATTTGCATGATTTTCGGAATATCAATATGAAACTACCTGTGCTGATGCGGGGCTTCACTAGAATACATCAGCTGCACCTCCTTCCGTGCATGTCGCAAGAGTCGACTAGCTCCTTGTCAAAGATCTGGGGGGAAATTCTTGAAAATTTTGGAGCCGAAACGCAACCAAAACGAACCGTTAACGAAACGCGATGCGAAGCAATATATACTTACCGCTTGAGTTATATATAAGTTATATTTTAGCATGGCACGGGACATGCACGAAAGTAGATGCAGCTGAAGTATTCTAGTCACTCCGCGCAACACAATACCCAATATCGAGTGATGATCTCCGACCGTATTTCGGCCAAGGCGACCAATCTCTACGGAGATTGGCCAGGTACGCAGGAGATATTATAGTGCACAAGTGAGTGCGCAAACACAGATGCACTCTATTCCGTCACTCTCATAGTCCAATGGGACGGAAAGCCGACACGACCGGAGAGAGATCAGGCGCAGGACCAACGGTTTTACGTGCTTCCCGAGGCACGAGCTAAGTGACAATTTTGCAACATTAAAATCTGTACATGAAATAAATTCATTGGTACAGGCCCGTGACTGGGATCGAACTTGCGCCTCCAGCTTGGAAGGTGCACGTCTTAACCACTGGGTTATCAGTATCACCGCTTTGACGTACTCCCCACGTAATAACGTACTACTTGTATGAACATTAAAGAACAACAAAATGTATTGCTGTCACTGCACAGATTAAAATACCGTAATTCTGGCGCCTTTCAACACTCCAGCCATAGTTCTTTATATTCAACTAGCGACCCGCCCCGGCTTCGCATAGGTGCAATGCTGCTAAACATATAAACCTTCCTCTTGAAACGCTCTATCTATTTAGAAAACCGCATGAAAATCTGTTGCATAGTTTTAGAGATCATAGAGACAGACCCCTGATTGTAAGCAACTTTGTTTTATACTATTTTATGATAAAAATTGTTTAGTTTATGGTTAGGTACAGGCAGAAACATCTATAGAACATTAATGGTATACCACACAAGCTGAAAATCTATGAAGGATTATGAAGAGAAGATGTCATACTTCTTTTTAATTAATGCATACTGGGTGTGGCCAACGGGTTGATTGCAATGAATACAGTCTAAATTTTGCATTTCTACCCTTAGTGACTGCTGTAGTCAGTCTGTGCCCCTATATATCAGTGGTAACATCCTATCCTCCTTAAAATTGGCCAGAAGTGGCACCATGTGGTGCTCTGCCTACCCCGTAAGGGATAACACTGTGATTATATGTATGTATGTAACATCCTCTCTTTGACACATATACCTACATATAATATTGGATACATAGTTCTCTTATGGTGATTAAGCATGGTTCAATATACATATACACAATTATGTAGTACATGATTTGCCACCTGAATCACCATTGACGGGACTTTTGTGAGGCATTATAATTATTTACATTTAGTATTAAAATCTATAAACTTAATAAAAAATTGTTGTGACTGACCAGTTGGCCACCTCTGCTCAATTTGCTATATACATTATAACATCTTCCACATACAGTGTCTCCAAAAAAATAAAAATAAACAAAAAGTACATAACAAACATACACAAACAACATCAAGACATCGGTGAAGCAGCTCACATTCTGTCCGCACAGCACCCAGCTTTCCGTGCACACTCCGAATACCCTCCTCATGGTGACCTCACACCATTTTTGCTGATCACACTGCCTTCAATATCACTGTTATAGTGCTGTACATTTGTATGTGGATCTGGGCATATTATGTGCTGATGTTGACATAGAAAGAATTAATGAAATGGTCACTAATTGAGCTTAGTTTCATTGCAGAAGCTAATGTACTTCAATGAAATTGCAGAGAAAGAACATCAATTTTATAACTTTGAGAAACATTTATTTGGTTTTGAGATGTTTTAGGGCTGATAACAGAAATTAATTGACTAGTTTTTTTTCAAATTAAACAACATATGTCTAAGTGAAATTAAGTATTTTTACGTTAAGAAAATTGCATACTATGCCAGAAAGCAACCCCTTTTATATGCTATCTACAGCATTTTATCCTCAAACAGTGTGATAGCACAATAACTTGTTTTATTTGAGTCAACTGCACTTTATACAAAATCTGATAGATACTCTAACTGGTTAGAGACTCTTCAAATATTGATAAACTTCATTGTAGCACTAGACTGAAATCTTTGTAATTTTGAGTAAGTAGCACAGACACAGAATTAGTTTAGGTGTATTTTTGAGGAATTACAATAGCACAGTGGGGAAATTGTAACTGGTTGACACTCTAAATGATATATTTTCCATATTACAAGGTCCAAACAGTCTAAATCACAACTGTTCCTCGTTAACCAATAAGGTCCATGCCAATAAGAATAGAAGTGAATTCGAAAGTGAATTTCAGCATATTTTTCGGCGTAACTTCACGGTCCAGCGGCCCAGTCGGGGCGAGAACGGATTGATTGTTTAAAAAACCTCTCTACCGCATTATTTCGACACCAAAAACAATATTTATTGAGCTAACTGGGCTACATAACAAAAATAGCACAAACCGACCGCCAACTACACGAATTACACTCGGAATTTCGGGATAACTACAATTCCGTGATCACTGCGCGTTTATCACTCCATAAATCACTTTTATAGTTACCGAATTAAGACGTGAAAAAGCGATTTTTATGCGAAAATAAACCGCAAAATAGCAAAGTAAACTGAGTGGCCGAAGTCAAATAAATTCTGTTTGACAGGAGATGCACCCCGCACTTCATACCCCGACGGTCGATTTTCGGGTTGCCAGGTTTTTATGACTATCCCTAAAAATGGGGTAAAAGTATTTCTGGCGCTAGCTATTCCATAACACGCTGTATACAGATTACATACTCCTTTACGATGTAAGCATTTACTAAATTATTAACATTACCGCAACATGTTATTTTATAGCGCCTGTAAAACGTACCTATTTAATAGTCATTTAATACTTAACTTGATAGTTAATAAACTAAGAAGTCTGTAAACTACATTATATACTATCGTTAACACACGGCTGTGGTCTCAATAAGGGGAAGTCAGAACTGCAAGATAACTAAGGAGGCCCTACAGCCACGTTTAGCATAGATGACCCATAATCTGTAAAATTAAACTAAACAATTCAAATACTCCATTAAAAATAAAAACAACTACGCATAACCCGCTCGCAAATTAAATCCGCCTATTACCCGTCATCTACGCCGCCGTAAAACTAAATTATTGTGTCACCAACTTCGCCGAGTCAGCGGTGAAGAACAAAACAACTTTCCCTGGAACCGTTAACTCTACACTCGTATAGAAACTAGCGACACCGTCGACAGGTAACATAACTGTGTACCACATCACGCGATGCAAAACTTGCACAGAAAAAGGCGCGTCAACTCACCGCACCGGGCCCCTTATTACGTGTCTAGCAAAAGCACAACTCGATCGCAAGGCGAAAGCCTATAGCTATTTTCGTATATTACATAATTTTTTTAAATAAATACTTGCATCATAATTGAAATGCATCCACAGTTTGCTCACCGATTGTCTAGCTAGATAATAAGTTTTTTAAAATAATGTATATTCAGTTTTAAAAAAAATGTAACAAGCAAATTTTTTCACCCGAGTGAGATTTGAACTCACGACTACTCGCATTCCGTGCATCGCTCTACCCACTGAGCTATCGGGTCACTTAACTCGGATGAAGAATTTTACCATCTCTTTTAAATTACGTCTTTGGCAACTAAATAAATTTGCCACTGCAACGGCGAAAATTTTACAACTGTCGCTATCCCATTGCATTTGCAATATACGTAATCAGCTTACAGTTGAAGTAACATGCACATAAATGGCGCGTTGCAGTTAAACAAAAACCCGTTTCATTTCCGACAGCGTGAGTAAATATCCAAAACTGGATCCGGATAAGATGCTTTTACTTCAAGCCTATCAGGTTTGAGTGTCAAGTCGTTTGAAGTTTGCTGACGTAACGTCACGATGATACTAAAAACTTGGTTTTTTTTTGTAAAACTAGTTACTCCTAATCCACTTGAAATTGCTACATGCAATCGAGAGTAGGTATTACATATACATAATTATTTTTGGTCGTCAACGTTCCCGAAAACTACGGAATCTCCTCATCATCACGATCATTTTTCTCCATCGAAGCATACCTGGGAAGTGTCTGGTTCCCAAGATATTAGGGTCCAAAGTTGAGTAAATAGACTGATAAATGCAAGATTTTTTCACGAGAAATAATTAATATCTATCTTAGATAAAACTAGCATAAACATTGGACACTATGAATTCCGCCTGATCATGAAATAAAAAAAAAGTAAAAAAAAAAATTACATCGTTTCCCAGGATTTTTTTTGGCATAAGCTTATTTTATGTATAAAGTACGTACCCTTTTTAAGGGTGGCAACGAAAAAACACCCTGTATACTTACTGAACTTTAGAATTCCCGTTATTACCCGTTGCCGTGGAAATATCGGGAACAAATGTAGCCTAAGTTACTCCTTATAACATCATCTATCTAGTGCTGCCTTGGGTAAACGTGGGTGTAAAGATATCCTTCGTGATGCTGCAGCTCTAGTTACCCCATTTTACTTTTTTTATAATTAGACAATCTTGCTTTTAAAGCCTTGGATCTATATTTCAACTCACTCGTACCGTTGAAAATTAGTTCCGAAAATAACGTAGGAAATTATGGGAAGAATTTGCAGTTGCACCTAAACGTCGAGATTCCGTGCTCTCGTGATAACGCAATTTTCGCATTAATTGAGTTACCACAATTGCCTATTAAAAATAATTGGCACAGCTAAAATATGGTGTTAACCGGAGATTTTGCACGCGATTAATTATTTTTATTATAATTTGCTTCGTTTTAAAAGACCACACAAGATTAGATATACATCCATGTCATCTGTCAACCAATACACATCGTTGTTATTGAGCTCTATATAATTATTCAAGTTAAGTGAAAATAGTCAATCAAAATCTGCTATAACAAAGTGAAACTGTGACTTAACTCTCAGGAACTGCATTCCAAATAAACATATCACCGTTCATTGTTGAACGCCTGCATAAACCGACATAATATTGGAAACTGGTCTGCACGCACACAAGCAAACATTTTGGAAATCAAACAATAACGGCAGGAGTTAAATTTGTTGACACCAATCACAACAGTAAGTCACGAAATAAACATTCTGGAGGACCACCAAAACAAAACAAACGCCAAAGAAAAGAAACTAAGCTTGAATCTACCCGCAACTTATAACAAAAATAATTTGGCGTGGGATATCGCATTTTAAGCCCTTATAATTTATTTTATATAATTTCGCCCTGCGATCACGCATATTGAACCTTAGTTTTGAGATGGAAAGTAACGGATCGTCCTGGGGTTGTTGCGACTTAGGCAAGGAGGAGGACGAACACATCCAATGCTCCATTTGCTCCATGTTATACCACAACGACTGTCTATCACTTAAAACGGGTGCGGTGAAAAGAGGGTGCGAGTGGAATTGCCCGCAGTGTAAACCGAAAGGCAGGAAAAATGATAGCACTCCTGTGCGCGAAGGCTTGTCGGCGAGACCTAGTAAGAGGCAGGCCACGAACTCACCTCCTGACCATTCATTGATCCCAGTCACCAGCGGCGAGGTAAAATCAATAATCCAACAGGAAATGGAGAGCCTTATGTCCAAATTGACAAGTTCGATGTCTAATCTGCTTCATGTCGAACTAAAAACCATCAAAGAAGAGCTGAGGGATGTTAAAGAGTCAATGTCATTCATCAGTGGACAGTACGAGGATATGGCTCTGGAGCTAAAAACCACAAGAGAATCTACTAAGATCCTGGAGAATGAAAACAAGACGATGAAAGCCTCAATGAGTGACCTGAATAACCGAATTATCCTGCTTGAACAAAATGCGCGTTCTAATAACCTGGAGATACAATGTGTGCCGGAGCATAAAAATGAAAACCTGCTGGACATCGTAACACAATTAGCCAGTGTAGTCAAATGCAAGATTGGGTCGGATAGCATTGCAAAATGCACTCGTACAGCCAAACTAAACCAATCCAGTGATCGGCCTCGTTCCATTGTCATTCAGTTTGTGGGGCCTAAAGTTCGCGACAGTTTATTGGCTGCTACCCTTAATTACAACAAATCCAATACTAAGAATAAGTTAAATACCTCGCACATCGGATTTAAAGGTCCGAGGTCCCCAATCTATGTTACTGAACATCTGTCTCCTGCCAACAAAGCCCTCCATGCTGCAGCGAGGTCCGTATCACGGCAGAAGAATTATAAATATGTCTGGGTCAGGAACGGACGGATATACATGCGCAAAACGGATAATTCGGAGTACAAATGGATCAGGGACTTGGATTCCTTGGAAAAATTAGTTTAAGACGTTCCTTCTACCTATATAATCCTGTTTATTTGCATGCATTGTTCATTTTCCATTTCAAATATAACATTCACTTCTTTAAACATTTACTATCAAAACACCCAGGGCCTTAGGACGAAAACGAATAAATTTTATAATAATTTGTGCTGCTGTGACTTCGATATTATTATTTTAACGGAAACGTGGCTAAATAATACCATCTCTAGTTGTGAGTTGTTCGACCAAAGATATGTGGTGCATAGGAGGGATAGGCAGTCTACGGGCTTCGATGCAGAACTGGAGGGCGGAGGGGTTCTGATTGCGATTTCTAGAAAATTCACCTCGGTGCGAATGCAAGGATGGGAGAGTACGTGTGAGGATTTATGGGTTAAAGTAGATGTTAAACTCTCTGCCTCTGTGAAACAACTTGCTATATGTGCTATTTATTTGCCTTCACCTATTCAGCGAAGAGTGTTGGAGTGCTTTATGGATAACTATAGCGAGGTTTCAGAACACCATAACCTTTATACCCTGGTGGCTGGAGACTTTAATTTGGGTAAGTTAGACTGGACAGCGTTTTACGATACTAATACTAAATACGAGGTGTCTGGGTTGAGTGAACTGCTAGTCGATTTTAGTTCTGTGCACCATTTGAAGCAGTATAACAATATTCGTAATAGTATGGGCCGTACACTGGACCTGGTCTTTACTGACTTGCCATCTTGCACGGTTGCTTGTTCCGTTGAGGCTCTGTCCAATGTGATTCCTATCCATCCTCCATTGGACCTCGTCGTTTCTGTTGAGGAACTGGATTATCTCGTACAAAACCCCAGTACTGCTAGACCAAACTTCTACAGAGCGGATTACGTAGCAATAAATAAATATCTCTCCAATTTAGATTGGAATGCACTGTTTAACGAAAGTACGAAGGACGTAAACGTAATGGTCGAAATTTTTTACAACGTAGTCAGGGACACCATAACAAAATTTGTACCTTCCCGAAAACGAAAAAATTGTAAATTTCCGCCATGGTTTAGTCTGTCCTTGATCAAGATGTTGAAAGAGAAGGAAAGATACCGAAAAAAATATAAGAAACACAATAATCCCTTAGACGAAGTTTCGTACAGAACTCTAAGTAAGCGCTGTAGTCGGTATGCGAAGGACTGCTATAACTCCTACATAGAGAGAGTAGAAAAAAATATTGCAGAAGAGCCGAAACATTTCTGGTCCTACGTCAAGTCAAAACGCGGTGGCAAAGGGAGATATCCGGCATTGATCTATGATGACGCACACACTGCAGAGAACGGTACTGATATCTGTAATCTGTTTTCGTCTTACTTTCTTTCAGTGTATTCAAGTGAATCCCAGTCCACCAACAGTACTGGATTAGACGTATTAAATGATGGAGACGCAGTAAGTTTTTGCTCTGATGGTCTCGCTAAGATATACATCTCGCGGGATGAACTTCTGCAGAAACTGAAGGGTTTAGACATCTCAAAAGGCTCAGGGCCAGATGGTATTCCACCATTATACATACGTTCCTGTGCCGCAACTTTACTCGAGCCACTCTACCGAATATACAACCAATCCCTAACCACAGGGATTTTTCCCACCAAATGGAAATTAGCAACTGTCATACCTGTGCACAAATCCGAGGATGAATCCTATGTGGGTAATTACAGGCCTATATCGATACTATCAACGGTTGCCAAGGTGCTCGAGTCGGTGATCTATCCAACGGTCCAAACGTTCTTCAAAAAACATCTAACCTCTCACCAACATGGCTTCGTGTCAGGAAGATCGACAGACAGTAATTTGGTATCTTTTGTCGAACCTCTGTTGGAGTCCCTTGATAAATGTCTTTAAACTGACGTCATCTACACGGATTTCAGCAAGGCTTTCGATAAAGTCTCCCATGCAATATTATTAAGGAAGTTGTGCAGGTACGGTATATCGGGTCCCCTAATTAAGTGGTTTGAGTCATATCTCACGGATCGCTATTTTCATGTAGTTGTTAATGGATATCAATCTGACGTAACGAAAATTACATCTGGTGTCCCACAGGGCTCTCATCTGGGTCCTTTTCTCTTCAACGTCTTTGTAAATGATATCCCATCCATCATACGATTCGCAACCCCTTACATGTTTGCAGATGACCTCAAGTTGTCTATCACAGTCCAATCGCTAGAGGACGTCGCACTCCTGCAGAGTGATTTAAACAACCTTTTTCAGTGGTGCCAAGATAATAAAATGTGTCTCAATCTTAAAAAATGCTATTATATAAGGTTCACACGTAAGCATAACATTATACCATCAACCTACTTAATTGATGGCATTCAACTGAAGGAGGTTGACAGTATCAGAGATTTGGGAGTTACAATGGATACGAAGCTTACCTTCGTACCACACATGGACAGGGTTACTAAAAAGGCCTCACAAATGCTAGGATTTGTTCTTCGAACTAGCAGAGTATTCCACTCACCTAAAACAAAAGTAATTCTCTACAACAGCCTCGTGAGGAGTAGTCTCGAGTACTGTAGTGTGGTATGGCGACCGCACTATGCTACCCATTCCTTGCGGCTCGAAAGGATACAGAAGAGGTTCGCATATCATTTGGCATACTCTGCAGGAGTAGCGAAGAAATATAAATCCTATAACGAGAGGCTGGAGTACTTTAAGCTCGTAGATTTGAGCAGGCGTAGAGACATGATCGACCTCATGTTTCTTTACAGAATTGTTCAGGGTCACATAGATTCCCCTTATCTTCTTTCTCGTCTCAGGATCAGTGCTCCAGTAAGATACCCCCGTGGTCTTATCGCCCCCTTTGCTGCGCCGCTACGTAGAACAGTATTAGGTCGAAACTCACCTATACCGCGAATGTCGAGACTGTTCAATAAAATAAGCCAATACACAGATATATTTGCTACAAGTGAATCGAAGTACAGGTTGCAGATCCGTAAGGCTCTGGGTAGATATTAGCTCAGAGTGTCGTTTTCGCCTCAATTATTTACCATTCAATTTTTTATTATGATTTAGGTCCATCTTTATATGTATGTTATACTTAACTTGTCTTTCGGTGATTAACTCCATATCATTAAGGTATTACTTGTTTACTTGTCGTGTCAGTGTGATACAAACCTGAGTGATAATGCGTTTTTGTAGATTAATTTTTTGAAATGTTTTGACTAGTATTAGTATGTGCTGTGTTTGCCCGTAATTAATTGTGCACTACCAGGAATTGTATGATATAGATGATACTCAATCATGTAAAAGTGTAACAATTGTGGGTATTCCTCAATAAATAAATAAATAAATAGATTACAACAAGACGAAATTGGAAAGCTGTTTATATTAGGCTGAACCGATATTGATGAAATTTGTTGAAATGTTATTGACAGGTATGATTATGGAAGAGTTTATGCACCTATGATCAAAGGACTATAAAGGGTGTTTTTTGGCTGTCAACGTTCCCGAAAACTACGGAATCTCCTCATACTCACGATCATTTTTCTCAATGGAAGCATACCTGGGAAGTGTCTGGTTCCCAAGAAACATATTAGGGTCCAAACTTGAGTAAATAGACTGGGTTTTTGTGCATAAATGCACATTGACGCGCGTGACAAGATTTTTTCATGAATATAATTTTCATAGACAGATATATGTCTATGAAAAAACTAGCATAAACACTGAACACACAAGTCTTTTACTAAAAATATTACACGCATGTGGGAAGGTACCTACTGAAATCATAAGTAACCAAATTAGGGAAATAGGTTTTACCCACTCAATTAAACATCAGTTACCCCACATAAATTCAATACTTTTAAACCATTTTGTAGCACCTCTGGAGCCTACTGCCGTGTTTTGGACACAAATACATCCTGGTATCGAATACAATAATCTTCCTTTAACTACCTACATATTTATTATCAAAATGTTAATTATTTGCCAACTAGGGTAGGTACAGAAAAGCTTTTATAATTAATACTTGCGCCTAGTCACCTTTTTCAGCTATCTCAAAATCTACTTAAGTAACTAGTTACATTAGTATTATTAGTCGAATCATTATAGTATAGTAAATATTCTATTAATTGTGGTACTTATTTTCGAAAATGCCAACCAATCCGACGCCATAGTTGGCTTGGCATTTCGAAATGCCGCGCTGTCAACCCCGGGGAATAGCGTGACGACAGCCTGCAAGGGTCGACAATGCAGAGTACACTGGTGACAATGAACCCTTGAGCAGTAAGCATCTATTCAAAAAAATCATATATTTAAAGGAAAAATTCGACTGTGTAAAAATTTCTTATCATTCTCACGACTAAGATGAATCTATTGAAATTTCTCAAGGTCAAATGCGACAAGCCGTTTAGGCTCTAGAGCAGTGGTTCCCAAAGTGGTCTATGTGGACCCCCAGGGGTCCACAAGGGACTCGATGGAGGTCTACGTTGGCGTGAAAAAATGGGATTTCACAATTAATTTGTATGTGTTGTAAGTATGTAGGGGATTCACCAGAACCAGTTAACTTTTGAAAGGAGTCTATAAAAAATGAAAGTTTGGGAACCCCTGCTCTAGAGCATCGATTTATGCTCTAGAGTGTACCTACACTAAAATGTACCAAAGATATATGTTTATTATACATACATACTAGAAAAAGCATAACCCGCCTTCAGGCGCAGTCGGCCCCCTTATTACCTAACTAGCAAAAGCAAAGCGATAGTGAAAATTGTACAAAAATTGCCGCGTGGTGCCGGTAGAGTAGAGTATGTACCTCCCCTGCCTGCCCGTGGGAATCGTACGAGGCGATTAAGGGTTTCCGGGAGGTGGGCAGCAGCGCCTCCCGTACTGACAACATAGTCCGAAAATCACACTGCGGTCACCAACCCGCCAGCCCAGCGTGGTGACTATGGGCAAAACCCCCCTGTTGCAGTAGCCTTGTGGCACGCCCTGGGGGAGGCCTACGTCCAGCAGTGGACTGCAATAGGCTGAAGAAGAAGAATAGCGAATTTTCGCTATCCCTTTGCTTCGGCTTTGCTATTGCTTTTACATAATCAGGGGGAGGGTAAAAACAACATTACTTATTTATTGTTGTCGATATAGTTAAAAATATTCATTTTGGAATGAAATGTAATTTTAGTGGTGGTTGTTTTCATTTGCACCTGCCAGACGGACAAGGCAGGTTCGATCCCAGTCTTGGACACGAAACTTATTTCACTTACGAATATTAAGCAGCAAGTAGAGGTAAGAAGATGATGAAGACGAATAATTATAAATCTAGCTACAGAAATGGGAAATATAATACGAAGACCCACATAAAAATATGTTACAATATTACCATGGTCCATTTAACAAGACCAAAACGCTGGGCACCATGTGGGCAGATGTGGCTCATAAAAAACCATAACACACCATATGCGACCATCTTTAGTACATTGTTCTGACGGTGGCGCTAGTTTCTCAGTATATTACAATATAATTTATATAACTGCATACAAAAAATGTTAGTTCCGAAATCGTTCACGGGAACTATTCTATGAAACGAAGTCTAGTGATGGATGACGTAAGGCTATAATTATTTTTATGATTAGTCGCCTTGGTAGGCATACAAATGACTACAATATAATTATTGTGCTCGTGATAGAAATACCACATACTTGCCTGTATTTAAATCTGCTCTAGTATTATTTACGTTTCCCTATATAAAAATTATGCCACTTGAAAAAAGTGTGGCGTCGGATGAGTAGAAAAGAGCCACCACATGTCAGCTCGTGGGTATTGTAAGAGGCGATTAATAGTTCTTGAAAGGTGGGCAGCAGCGCCTCTCGTGTTAACAACGAAGTCCGAAAATTACACTGCGGTCACCAACCCGCCTGCCCAGCGTAGTGACTATGGGCAAACCGCAAAACCCTCTTATTAGCCTTGTGACGTGTCCTGGGGGAGCAGGCATGGGCTAATCATATCCGGGAAAGGATTGAACATGTAGTATATCACTCCGACTAAGGATATATATCCTTTTAACATATCCAACTCCGCGTGCATATCCGGGAACGAAGAGATTTAAGTGAAGCGAGATATGACTGGGATTGGTTTGGTTAGGTTATTGTAGGTGTCCTTTTAACAGATCCAACTCCGCGTACATATCCGGGAATTAAGAGATTAAGCGAACCGATATATGATTGGGATGATCTATCCAAATAATAATTAGAATATTTGATAGGCGTATTTAAAAATCACTAAATAGGTACACTAAAACTATTGTCCTAAAAATAATTCCAAATCCAAACAGCTTTTATTTTCATTAAAAACAAAATACTTAAGATCAAATATAAAACGGAATGAATAGAAATTTTGAAGATTATAATTACGAAAACAAATATTTATACTAAACGGCATGCCTGTCGCTCGTGAGTATTCGTATATACTTGTGTAATGTCGTTACATTCGCGCTCATGCGTCTACTGTGCGATAGTTAGCGCGTTCCGGCGCGTTCGCATTCCGTCTCGCTCACTTATTTTTATCTTCGGCATTATTTGGTAGGTCGGAGTGGGTCGGATATAGGATATGGTAACTTTCTTTAAAGTGAAGGAGTTGATTCATATCCACCTCTGGATATATATCCGAGGATATAGTTGTGTCCGGAGTTACCCATGTCTATGGGGGAGGCCTACATCCAGCAGTGGATTGCAAATAAGAGTCTACGAAAATTATATAATATAAAGATTGACTGACACCTCCCATTCATAACATACATAAATAGGTGATAAAAGAAACATCCATGACTCGAAAACAAACATCGATATTCATCATATCAATGTTTGCACTTACCGACATTTTATCCAAGCCGCTCGGCCATCAAATATAAAGTTACTTAATCGTTCTAAGTTTTTACGCGAAACCCTATTGCAGTTTCTCGATCAACAGCCACCTCGAACATTAGCCACCTGCCAGCACAGCTGACTGCGGCGACGATAGCATTGATGGTAGACCTTGACATATTTATTGAAGAGCTTCACATATCAAACAACCGAGTGAGAAGAAATGTGAATTTAATAGGCAGACAGAATTGGTAATACAGCCATATGTATACCATACACACACTAAGTATATATGTATATAATAGAGTCGCTGAAGATAGTAGATATCAATAACTAAGTGTTAGATACTCTCACTTGTCAAAACCCTGTATGATTCCGTCAGTGAAATGGCATTGTGCATTACACAATACGAATAACATTATGTCTCCGATTGTACGCGTATGGATATGCTCGTGAATGAAGGACAATAGCGAAATGTGATCAACGTGTGTCTCATAGCTTGAGATGTGTGTGGGCGACATATATCACTTCTAAAGATTCAGTTAGTTAGTTTGTCCGGGCATTTTCCGCACTTAGCCTTTATAGGTGAGGCGAATGTACGCATTTTACCTTACCTGTCAACTCCGACCAAACCAGACTTTCTCACAAGGCCAGCAGCCTTCTAAAGGTTCAGTATTGACATTTTAGCGCGGAGTGAAAGATATTGCGTTGAAAACCGCGTACAGAGCCTTAAATTACATACATACATATCCACATGGCTGAGTTCACAAAATAGGGGAAGCTAAAAGTGCAGGATTACGTAGGATATCCGAAGACAAGATTACTAAACTCGTCGCCTCAGAAAACACCCCTGAGTTGATCAGTCCACTCTTACGAGATGCAGCTGCGTGGAGGTAAACCCCACATCAGCACAAGACCTTCAAATACAAACGAGAATATTTCTAAGATAGTTTTGCATCAGTTGTAATTTTGGTGTAGAACAGAGGAAAAATCGCAGATGGACGCTAGTTTTCTATAAACAAACGTTTTTACGTTAGGCCACCTCTATATCGTTCTTCCTTCACGACTACGCCAATTCGAGCGTAAATTATTCGAGTAATATAGAAGAAAGTTTGCATACATTACAGCGTATTAAAATGTAATCAATGGTCGAATGACAAAATAGAAAATAGCTTTTTATTACAATGCCATTAAAATAAATTGTTGTACAATATTAAACTACCTAGTTGTTCCCCGTCCCGGTGAAATAAATACACATATATATATATATATATAATATACAGACAGTCTTGTGCTAATGCGGGGCTTCACTAAAACACATCAGCTGCCTCTCCTTCCATACATGTCGTAAGAGTCGGCCATACTCACATTCGTTGAGCTAGCAACTTGTCACTTATCATTTACATCTGTCTCCGCTATGCTGAAAGCGACTGAGGGGTCTCCTCAATGATCTTGTAGTACTGGCTTCCCCATTTCATTAGTAACTAACTATGAACATATTTTATTATAAAATTATTAATAAAGAAAT
Source organism: Carposina sasakii (assembly GCA_014607495.2). NCBI lineage: Eukaryota > Metazoa > Arthropoda > Insecta > Lepidoptera > Carposinidae > Carposina > Carposina sasakii. The sequence continues at coordinate 6,209,204 of CP053178.1, forward strand.
GGAAAAAAATCTTCACCCGAGTGGGAATCGAACCCACGACCACTGCATACAGTGCTAGTTGCTCTAACCTATTCTATTCGAACATATTTTATATTTTGTTATTGTTACTAATTTCAACAAACAGTTGTTTTAATTATTTCCAAATCCGTCCAACTTAGCTACCATTTACCGCTATTGTCACTTGTAGTTTCACATATAGAGGCGTTTTAATCGTAAACACATTCACCTACATACACAACAGACCAATGTTTGTCCAGACAGTCATATTACCGAATATTTGACGAGCCCACGGTACGTGCCCTGATCGCCACGATGATTCATAATAAATAACATAATGATCGGTAGCTACTTGAATAAGCGGTTTTATATTTTTACTAATAGTGGACGTCCGCGACTCCGTTCGCGTGGACTGCAGAAAAATCCACTTGAACACACACAAAAAATTTCATCAAAATCGGTCCAGCCATTTAGAAGGAGTTCAATTACAAACACACGAAAAGAAGATTTATTTTATAAAGACTAGCAGACGCCCACAACTTCGTCAGCGCGAACTTTTGAATTCCCATTATTTTCCGTTTCCGTATAGAATTCGTTATTATAGTACAAAAATAATGCCATCAAAATCAGCATAGTAAAATAAATACTGTCGCCTACTTAATCGTAAGTTATTTACAATAATATAATAGTACTAGCGGACGCCCGCGACTCCGTCCGCGTGGACTGCAGAAAAGACAGAAGAATTCAGAAGGCGCCATCTGTTGCAGACTTATGGAACGTACGATTAATAACAACAACCAACGTTGATGATCAGTTTTTTATTAATTATTAGTTATTAAGACCATTAATTTAAATAATAACTATCCTATCATCTAAGTTGGACCAAATTACATATATATGCCAATTTTCATGAATATCAGTTGACTCGTTTTTGAGTTTATTCGGAACAGTGACACGGATTTTTTATATATTAAGATTATGAACCTACCTATAAGGTCTCATTGTAACATTGTACGCATACCTACAACAAATCAATTATATTGTCTACTAATAATCATGAGCAATCATTAGGTTAACTATTATATTAATTTATTCTATACCTACATTGTACCTACCCACAAGTATATACTAAGTATCGATTATAATTTATAGACACATGTAAATTAGGTACTCACTCACGAAAACAGGTTTGGTAGTGACTAATGTTATTAAAATTAAATGATGTACCTAATGGATTATAATACTTATTATTAGTAAATAAATAATATTGTATTGTATGTATTTATTGAATAAGGAAAAGTATTCCACAATAATCTAGATCCGGCAGGTATAATATACATAGTACATTTCCATAAATTTATTTCAATTTCTCGGGATTTTGCGTAGCCTAGCGCTGGCAACACCGTTTAAAGGTCACTGCCATGAAGCTTATTGGAAAACGTAGAGCCCATATTCGTATAAAAAAACCTCCCTATGCCAGTAGTCTTGTGGTGTGCCCATGGAGAAGGTATAAAAGAGGAGGTAGGACTATGAACTGAGTCGTGTGTCAATCGTGAGGCCATGAAGTCATGATAGGGCACATATTTCGGATTAAAACCAACTTTACTTATAGGAGAAATAGGAACTTGAACTCTTCTATCAATCTCTATTGAGGGATCGCCCACCACCGGGCCCTATACCCTCCGCTGACCCTCGGATCTGCCTACTCATGATCACGAACACAAGACACTACAGTCGCAACGAGAAGCCAGATCCAAGCACCTAGCATGCAACCATAAATACATAGCTGCTAATCCGAAAACCAATTAAAATTTTAATCGACATATGTTTCGCCATATATGTCATATATATATGTCGCAGTTTTAATGTTCGATACAAGGAACATATATCAGCTTTTAGAAATGGTAATCCTAATAAATCCAACTTTGCCGAACATTTACTCCAGGCGGGCCACTCCCTGGCAGATAATAATGAGTTAAGAGTTCTACATGTTGCAGATAAAGGCATCCGTCTGTCTATTTTAGAAAAACTAGAAATTATGAAAGCAAAATTTTCAGGTATTAATTTGGTAAATAATCAAATAGATTTTGTAAACACTAGCCCAGTTTTGGCTGCAATCTGTCAATGTCAAAGTCAATAGGATCGGACAAAGGTAATGACTTTGTCGTACAGCCTTGATATGGTCTTTTTTTTTTATATTTAATATTATTATAAATTTATTTTTCTTCTAATAATTTAACAATTAATAACTAATGTATATTTTTAATAATTATTTATCTATAATAATTTTACATTTCTAAACTAATATGTAGGTATTAATATTTATTTTTTTATGTTGATTGAGGGTATAAAAATGATTTGCAACATATTGGTTTTAGTTGTTAGTTAGTTGGTTCGGTAGATAGAACTAACATGGAAAACTAATCCTGATGATGCCACGGGTGTTGGCGAAACATATGTCGATTAAAATTTTAATTGGTTTTCGGATTAGCAGCTATGTATTTATGGTTGCATGCTAGGTGCTTGGATCTGGCTTCTCGTTGCGACTGTAGTGTCTTGTGTTCGTGATCATGAGTAGGCAGATCCGAGGGTCAGCGAAGGGTATAGGGCCCGGTGGTGGGCGATCCCTCAATAGAGATTTGAACTTCCGAATAGTGACGCCTGATACAATTCAATATCTTCTATCAATACCACACTCGTGCCCATGTTATAATTATAATTACACTGTTATGTCTTCAAATGTAACAAAAACAGTTTCGCTTCAGCGCACAACAAGTTTTATAAACAACACGCCTATGTCGGTAAAAAAAGTCGCCTATTGAAGCAAGCATGAGCTACTTATTATTAAACTAGCGGCCTTCCGCAGCTTCGTATGCGTGAACGTTATAATTTCGTTATTTCTTGTTCCTGTGAGGATTTCTGAAATAAATGTAGCCTAAGTTACTTCTTATTATCTGCCAGTGAAAGTCCCGTAAAAATCGGTCCAGCCGTTCCAGAGATTAGTTGGAACAAACAGACAGACCGACGGAGACAAAAATATATGTTATTTTGGTTTACCTATGTATATACATAGACAACGTATTTACATCCATAGCCTTAGGTTGGTCGGTTCGACTAATAACCTCAAACAATCTATATACTTAGTGTAAGTACGTGAACCGTACAAACCCAAACTCAACCTCACCTGACCGTGGTGCACCCTGTTATACATATAATGGATAAGTCTATGTCGCTAACAGATTTCTATAAACTCAAAAACATTCCCAAATGGATTGGTTACTAGAATATTGTAACAGAGCCATCTATCGGACACAAATAGAACTAAAGTCCAATACAAATCGTAGAACGCGATATCAAAGTTTCTTACATCAAATGGAGTAATACAGGGGACAAAACAAGAACTAGTGGACCGGTAGTGGGGCCAATCCTCACCCTGCTGACCCCTGTGGATTGTCAACGTTCAACCGACGGCCGATTGGTCCACAACTGCAGCGCCATAGGTCCTTGGTTCGAATCCCGGTAGGTGCAAACATTGAATTTATGAATACTGATGTTTGTTTCAGAGTCATGGATGTTTCTACATATACTCATCTATGTATTTATATACCGTTGCTTAGTACCCACGACACAAGACCTTAGTATTGTATATTTAACAATATTTCTTGATTAAAACACACGAATAGCCTTGTACTTAATGCTCGAAAAACAACTGACAGATCACTTAGAAAAAGTCGACAAACTCGTACCCACATATAAACACCACACTTAGGGATCTTAATGTGGAACTAAGTTAATGTTTTGTGAAGTGTGTAAATATATTAAATATAGAAAGCAGCGGTAGGCTCACCCCACGTGGGCAACTAGTGCGTCAAAACACAAAAACAACCGCTTAAAAGCTCATCAGCTCAGAACGCGGTGTTTTTGCGCTGACGCGCCGTTACGCGTTACGTTACGGTCCAGTTACGCGAGCAGATAACTGGATGTAATAATGTAACTGAACGCGATTAAGTAATTACGTTATGCAAAATACGTTTCGAGTGATAGCTTTGAGATGATAAAATTGCTCATTGCCCGTGGGTATCGTAAGAAGCGATTAAGGGTTTCCAGGAGGTGCAGCAACACCCTGGTGTTGACATGATAGTCCGAAAATCACACTGCAGTCACCAATCCACCTATGGCAGGCCTTGTGGCGTGCCCTAGGGGAGGCCTACGTTTAGAATTGCACTAGCAATTCAGCAATAGCTGATGTGATGATGATGAGCAGCAGAGAGGTCTGTTTGTCCAGCTTTCTGAACCAATTCAAATGAAGTTTGGCACACAGGTAGACTGGCAACTTTTTTCTATTTCGGAAAATTTACACATTTTGTATTCGACTGCAATCCACGCGCGGATTGATTGCACGAAAAAGAAAATCTAAAGTTTCACTACAGCGTTAATCTTAATGCTTATTAATAGAAAGCCTAATAGACAATAAACCTGTAAGTTAAGTATTAATTACTAGAAATCTAAAGATTTTGTTATGATCTTGTTAGTGTTGCAATACAATCAATGCGCACAAGCACGCGATCCCAACTGTCGTGATGTTTTAAATATGCAGTAAGAGGGCAAATACTTTAATCCGATGGAGTCACAAGTGATCCAAAAATCAGCAACGTGTGACTCCATTTAATTAGTCACAGGATCGCCCGATTCAATTAGCGCGGAGAGCAAAGTTTAATAATCAAATTAAAAATACATTTCCTGCGAGTTATAACACTGTAGTATAAGTCAACACAATAGTACTTGTTCAGCATTTCAGTATTTGCCTGGCTGTCACCCACACCCTGTATGTATGTATACATATGAAAAAAGCACCACTCCTACTAACAAACACGATATACTCCAATCAAGTGTTCGATTCACACGCAAAGCGCGACAATGCGCGGAAGTCCGGCGGCGACACGCCATGACGTCACGGAGCGTCCGCGTTCCATCTACAATCTATTTGAATGGCCCACGGATTTTTATGGAACTAAATAAATTATATGACACCGCGTGAGAAGTTAGTGACACTAGCGCCGGAGTGAGGGGACTTTAAAACTTAATAGTAATACAAGATATTGTGGGAGGTTTTGTGGGGTAATTTTTTTCGGTAGCTGGCAACATTTTTTTATAATACTTTTGTTGGGTAGTTGTAAATTGTTGCTGTCTTCCGGGGTATTTTTTCGCGGTTGTTGGCAACATTTTTCACCCAAATCACGTAGGGTAGATGTAGCAAATAATGTCGAGACATTGGTTGAGTGTGTGAATATTTAATATTTAAATTAAATAACAGTTTATTCGCCATCCTGCAGTTGTGGCTAGCTACCCCATTTCTGCAATCACAGCTGTGTGTGTATAGTGTACGTTGAAGTTTCCCGTATTACACATAGTAGCATACATAATAAAACACAAGTAGAATAAACACCGGATAAACAAACCATCACATAATTCACGACGCATCGACAAACCGGTCGAGCTGTGTGGTCGGCTTTCTACTGCAATGGCAATAGCGAACTAGCTGGTTCACCCATCTAGCGACCGGACTAGGCAAGGTTTGCTTAACTCCTGCTAGATTGGTGTAGTTGGTTGGTAGTAGCCTGCTTGCGACGCCATAAGTTCGATCGAATCCCGGTAGGTGCAATTGATGTGATCATGGATGCGTCCGATCTAATCACTTTGACTACATAATATAAAACAAAGTCGTCCCGCTGTCTGTTTATCCCTACGTATGCTTAGATCTTTAAAACTACGCAAAGATTTTTGATACTACGCTGTTTTTAAAAGATGGGGTGATTCAAGACGAAGGTTTATTTACATTAATTAATATATAAGTATAGATATAGACTAGGGACCCACCCCGGATTTGCACGGGTGTATTGCCCCCTCACGCGGACGAAATATTTAATAATAACTTCGTAATAATAAAAGGATCATAAAAACTAAATAAAATAATCTTTTGATTTCATAAAATAATGGCCACGTTCAAGTTCCTCTCTTTATCTAACCGTGTAATACCTAATTATGTAAATAAAACTTGGCCAGTGGCACACAGATTTCAATAGTCGCTGTACCATTGTGCGACGGCGCCACTGTCCTCCACAAAATTACTAACAACCTGAATTTGCATACATAATACGAGTGGCCGGTGTTAGTTTCTATTTGCAGCCACCTGCATTGATATTCTTGCTGAAGTTTATTTCCCAATTTACAAGTCAAAGAATTAGATTAGAACATTCTGCAATAAATCGGAAGATTTTGCAATGGCGGATCACAGGTAGATGCTAATATTATAAAAGTGAAAGTAACTATATCTATGTGAGTGTCATTTTATGACAAAATGTCTAGCCATATTATCATTTATGATTACTAGCGGCATAAAGTTTGGAATTCCCGTTATTTTCAGCTCCCGTAGGCATTTCGGGGTTACTCCCTATTACATCGGACATCTGCTAAAGAAAGTTCCGTCAACATCGGTCCAGCCACCAGGTACAAACAGAGATACAAAAACTTCAAAAAAATTTATTTTGATAAACCTGCAATAGGTAGCGTGTATACATCCATATGTATACAAAAAAACAATACACATTAAATGTTAGACAAACATCTCCGGAACAAGCACTACGGTAAACAAACCGACTACCCAGGTTCCGCTAACCTGCACGAGTCACTTGGTCCCGCTACGCCGCCGCTCGCCGACCCGTGACCCCTGACGGTGCGTTTCTGCGGCATAACGGTGCCGCATCACGGCTGTGTACGCTTATTAGGACCTTTTGATACTAAAATGAAAATGATTATTTACTTGCTTGATGATTAAGACATGATACAATAGAGTTTTTATTACATTATTAGATCAAAGACATGTAACGCCAAAAAACAAACTACGCCGCGTTGTGCCGGCAGAGTAGAGTTTGTACCACCCCTGCCTGCCCGTGGGTATCGTACGAGGCGAGGGTTTCCGGGAGGTGGGCAGCAGCGCCTCCCGTGCTGACCACATAGACCGAAAATACACTGCTGACCGCAGGTACACGGGTGACCGCCTGCCCAGCGTGGTGACTATGGACAGGCAGTAGCCTTGTGGCGTGCCCTGGGGGAGGCCTACGTCCAGCAGTGGACTGCAATAGGCTGAAGAAGATTAAACAAACTAATGGACGCCCATGACATTAGAATTCGCACCTGTGTTTGCGCGCACACTTGTGCACTATAATATCTCGCAGTTTAAGATTGGCCGCCATGACCGAAATACGGTCGAAGATTTTCAGTTACAGGGATTCCCAAACTTTTTTTCTCATAGACCCCTTTTAAAAGTTAACTGGTTCTGGTGCCTCCAAGTTTCAGGTTTCTAAAATCAGGGGTTTAGATAAGGCTTTGCTTATCTAATCTGAGGGCTGTGTGTTTTGCGTTATTCAGGACAAAGCATTTTACATTAAATTTTACAGAAATTCCTCACAGTCTATCTGTCTTGTTTCTCCATGTGTATGTCGTGGCCATATCGTAGAATTGATCATTTCATGAAATGGTCGAGCATTTCATGAAATGGTCGCATTTCATGAAAAGTTCAACTGTCTATTGGCCACATCATGATATGGTTTGGGCAGATCGATGATTAAAAATCGTTTCTCGATATGGGCAACTAAACGCCCGATCATTTCATTAAGTGGTCAAGATTATTGATCATATCGTAAAATAGTTACATGAATCACCGGTAGAGGCGCTGCGCGCGTTTTATTTATGTGTGAAGATGGCGGATTTTTCTTTTTAGGTTATAAAACAAATTAAAGAGAGTAGGGTGACTATGCAGAAGAAGTTCACGGATAGTGTGTTATATTGTATAATGTATATTAGACTTAATGGTGGTTTATAATAATATTGTTAAACAAAAACCTTAGATTACGATAGGTTAGGTTAGGTTAGACTATGACAAATGACGCACGAGCCGAGCGAGCGGAGCGAGCGTGCCCAGGCAGCGTCCGGCGATGTGCCAGATGCGAATCGCTTTTGTAAAGTCTTTTATGTTTTTAAATATTATATTGTGAAAATATCACATAAATAATAGCAAAAAAAATCATACCATCATACCTTATGGTATACTTATAGTGTACGGTATATATTATTTATATAAATAATATATACCGTACACTATAAGTATACATTCGGATTTTATGGACACCCTGTTAATACGATTTGGCCAAACGTGGATGACAAAATCGTGAAATGTAGACGATTTAACGATCTGGTCAAATTGAATTGGCCACTTCATGAAATGCGACCACTTCATGAAATGCTCGACCATTTCATGAAATGATCAATTTAACAATATGGCCACGACATGTATATGTCGTGGCCATATCGTAGAATTGATCATTTCATGAAATGGTCGAGCATTTCATGAAATGATCGCATTTCATGAAAAGTTCAACTGTCTATTGGCCACATCATGATATGGTTTGGGCAGATCGATGATTAAAAATCGTTTCTCGATATGGGCAACTAAACGCCCGATCATTTCATGAAATGGTCAAGATTATTGATCATATCGTAAAATAGTTACATGAATCACCGTAGAGGCGCTGCGCGCGTTTTATTTATGTGTGAAGATGGCGGATTTTTCTTTTTAGGTTATAAAACAAATTAAAGAGAGTAGGGTGACTATGCAGAAGAAGTTCACGGATAGTGTGTTATATTGTATAATGTATATTAGACTTAATGGTGGTTTATAATAATATTGTTAAACAAAAACCTTAGATTACGATAGGTTAGGTTAGGATAGACTATGACAAATGACGCACGAGCCGAGCGAGCGGAGCGAGCGTGCCCAGGCAGCGTCCGGCGATGTGCCAGATGCGAATCGCTTTTGTAAAGTCTTTTATGTTTTTAAATATTATATTGTGAAAATATCACATAAATAATAGCAAAAAAAATCATACCATCATACCTTATGGTATACTTATATATGGTGTAAGCTCTTACCACATTCGGATTTTATGGACACCCTGTTAATACGATTTGGCCAAACGTGGATGACAAAATCGTGAAATGTAGACGATTTAACGATCTGGTCAAATTGAATTGGCCACTTCATGAAATGCGACCACTTCATGAAATGCTCGACCATTTCATGAAATGATCAATTTAACAATATGGCCACGACATATACATACATGGAGGAAGAAGACAGATAGGCTGTGAGGAATTTCTGTTAACCCATTGTGTATTTAAGTAAATGGATGAGTCGATTACTAAATATTACGAAGCGGTTTTTTTAACAAAGCCGGGCTCATGTTCTTCATATTATACCTTTAGTGGCATGTGCTGGATATTTATTAAATTTTTACACCATGACAACTTTCAACAAATTTCAACGAGTCATCAAGTTTGCTACCTACCTAGCTTTTGAAATAAATGAGTCATCATTTAGTTTTTACAAAAGCGCGTCTAAAGCAAAACACTGTTTAAAAATGACATTTGACAGCAAAATTTATAGAATATCTGCCAAATTTAGGCAATGTTTAAATTCAATGGTAATAGGGTCGATTCCGGCAGTCACACTTAAACCTAAACCTAATGTATCTCTGGGGGCGGTCTATTTGGTAGAAACTTGATACTCCGAAACCTATTTGGGATAACTGACTTCGCAGAAACTTCTTTAGTCGATCATTTATTAGGCATAAAAAATATTTGACATAAATATTTTTAGGTATAATGTGCTTATGACCGAATTTAGAATGGCATACATTTAAGATAGTAGAATTTTTATTGGCATATTTACCTTTGGCATAGTTATAATTTTGTATAATATCATTTAGCATAACGTTCATTTAGAGTACAGATTATTTGGCATAATTTAACTAGGCATACTATGAAGATCATAGAATTTCAATTAGAATAATATAGATTGGGTTACTTTCTTCTTTAAAAATGCGTAGGTTAGGTTAGGTTAGAACTGTGACCTCTTATGCACGAGCCGAGCGAGCGAAGCGAGCGTGCCGCGGCAGCGGCCGGCGAGTGCCAGAAACGAACATGCTCTCATGGGCAAGGATATAAAAACCAAATAATTATCATTAAATCAACTTTTATTTATTACAATTATTAGAAAAAAAAACAATTAAATTAATCAGAAAATAAAATTATACTAATCTTATATTAGCTCCTATTGCTTTAAGGTACCCACATTCTGTGTAATCAGACTATTACTACCTCCAACAAATAGCAATAGTAAAAATGATAACGCCTGATTAGAAAAGTGTTGCAATAATCATAAAAGATGATTCTTGCTGTAAGCATTATGGTTCGAAATGATGGTTCTACTTTTAAATAGTTATGGATAAGAAATATATGCCAAAAGATGAATCTGGTTTTGAACTTTCTGCGATGTGATGATTATACATTGTGATTATTATGGATACCAAAATTATGCGTACAGATAATTCTGACTTACAGAAATATGGGTTTCAATGTATGCTAAATGAGTTAATGCCAAACGATATTCTGCGAAAAGAGGTTTATGCTATTAGTTGTTATGCAATATAAAATTATTACTTAAAAAGTTCTACTATAATAGGTATACCCGTATCTCTATTAGGTCTCTATCCGTTCTTAACATAAATGGCTGAGAGAGAGAAAAGGACAGGTAGGACTAATTTTACGTTTAGGTTTAAGTGTGATTGCCGGAATCGACCATAATGTCTTAGTTATGAGAGTCACTAACCCGCCTGCCCAGCGTGGTGACAATGGGCAAAACCCCCCTATGGCAGTAGCCTTGTGGCGTGCCTTGGGGGAGGCCCACGTTCAGCAGTGGACTGCAATATAGGCTGAAGAACAAGGCATGAGAGTTGAGAGTGATACTGGGTCAAAATTTTTACACAGTTGATTTTTATTTCTTTAAATAAATAAGGTTATTCACGTACTCGTTACAAATTCAACACTAATGTCACGCCATTGACCGAGTTTCCCCGAAAAGTGTATAAAATGTAATGGTTTCTTCAAATCCGTTTATTTTGTTACTTAAATAAACAAATTATGTATTTCATAATTTTCTATAAATTTTTAAAACTTCAATATCTTCACGTCCATTAAAGGGGCAGTGGTGTGCAAACCACATGCCCACTGTTCACTAGTTCGCCTAGCCCCACGTGGTAAGGTGTGAGCCTACCGCCGCATTTCGGGCACATACAAAACAATCCATAGACTGGTAACGAATCGATAGAAAATGTTGGTCGAAGCCACGAATGACGGCCGATTGGTGTAGTTGGTAGTGGCCCTGCCTGCGACGCCATAGGTCCTGGGTTCGAATCCCGGTAGGTGCAAACATTGATGTGATGAATATCGATGTTTGTTTCCGAGTAATGGATGTTTATATACTTATCTATGTATTTATATACCGTTGCCTAGTACCCACGACACAAGACCTTAGGGATCTTAGTGTGGGATTAGGTTGTGAAGTGTGTGAATGTGTGTGTGTGAATATGTAAAAAAAAAAGAAAAAAAAAGACTAATAATAATACTTACTACACACAATTTACAATGTTAAAAATACATAGCGAGCTTATAAAGAGCTTTCTTCTAAACCTTTGTCCAAACCAAAGTAATTCATCATCACTCATACAATTCCCAAACCTTACCGCTATCACACACACACACATTATGGTCTTTCAACAGAAAGTTCCTTTAACCGGTGGCGCTAGTTGCTTAGTATACGACAATATAATCAGCGTAACTGCATACAAAAAAATGTTAGTTCCAAAATCGGGCACAGGAACTGTCCAACGAAACGAACGCCAATTGACAGCTAGAGTCCGTTTCATAGAATAACTCCTATGCCTGATTTCGGAACTAACATTTTTTTATATGCAGTGACAGAGATAATGTAGTCACACACATAGTAACTAGCGCCAACATTCAAAGGAACTTTTTGGTGAAACAGCTACCAACGTAACGGAAGTGGCAATGAACTTGGCGGGAAGCGGTCATTCCTTATTTAAACTTGTATCTTTTTACAAGGTGAATTTGGTTAAGGAAGTTTTTGGTTGTTTGTTTAGTTTATCCCGAAGGAAAGGCAAGGGGAACTAAGCCCATACAGCCATTGTCTTTAGTAAATGATTTCTGAATTTATGATGGATGATGATGAATGGAAACATCGGGAAAATCCTCAAGAACAAGTGTAAAGTTAGTCAAAATGAAAAATTTTTGCAGAAACAACTTACATGGGCCCATGAAGAGATCGTATTCCGGCTAAAGTTTTACTCAGCTTACCTGCGTATAAAACCATGCACACGCACTAGATTCACATCACAAGTAATCAAAATATAACTTATCTACCAGAAAACATCACTTTACGGACACATGCAAGCCATCTACAAATAACTTTTGATTTTCACAAGAAAATTACACCTGCACCCTTCCAGCTTTTCCCGCCGAATCGGAAGTTTTTGGGGAGTTCTTTTTTTTTTATTTTAAATTATTAAACGACATGTGCAATTTCTCTTCGGCTCACATTGAATATTTTTTCGGCTTTTATTTATATAATTTTAATTAATTGTATATGAGTTACTAGCGACCCGCCCCGGCTTCGCACGGGTGCAGTGCTGAAACTATATATATAAACCTTCTTCGTGAATCACTCTATCTATTAAAAAACCACATTAAAATCCGTTCCCTACTTTGAAATATTTAAGCATACTTAGGGACGGACAGACAGCGGCAAGCGACTTGTTTTATAATATGTAGTGATACGAGTATTGCCAGAATTATAAATAACCTACGTCAAATGGCTATCTTTAGGTAAATTTAAATTAGATTCTCTAAATACATGATTAAATAACAAGGCGATGTTTTCCTTATGTAAGGAGGAAGTTTTAGCAGTTTATCTATTTATTTTATCGGAATAAACGGCGCATTACATTGGGTGTCAATAGTAATCAAAGATTAATAGAAAATGTTTTTACAAGTGGTTAGTAACTGGGTAATATTACCCTAACTGATATTTTTGTTTAAAAATCGAGATCGGCAAAAGCCTTGTATTGGAGTAGGTACTTTACTACTTACGAATATGACAGTTTGCTGTAGGTGTATCTATCTTGTTGAAATAGATTTTTACCTGAAAATAAAAAAAAATGTAAATTATTGTACATACTTAGTAAATTACCAATTCATGATTTATAGAAAGTGAAAAAAGTAAAGATTAAAAAATTCTATTAAAAAAATCTTGCGCCCAACGTGGGGCTCGAACCCACGACCCTGAGATTAAGAGTCTCATGCTCTACCGACTGAGCTAGCCGGGCTGCGGTGAGACGATCCAAATTATGAAGTAGCTTCCGCGTGTCGATAATGCCACTACGAACATAATTTTTTGTGTGATGTGTTTCTTTACTTGACTGCTTAGAAGTGTTATTATTACAATGTTTTTATACCTTCTATACACTTGATATCATGTAGGTATTACAAAACGGTGGGTATCAATCAAGTAATATACAATAACATTTTGTATACTTATCATTTATTTGTATAACCAATTCAAATTGTAACATACTTAGTTATTTATTCTTTCGTTCTCCTGCCTTTAGAAAATTATAAATAACATCGCTCACTTGGAAGTTCCCCCGCAGAGCAGAGATTTACTCCGAAATTAGAATAAGCAAAGCCATAAAAGAAACAATTTATCAAGTAATGTCTTATAATTACAAATAATAATCTACCTACTCCTGTGCTGATGCAGGGCTTCACTAGAATACATCAGCTGCATCTCCTTCCGTGCATGTCGTAAGAGTCGACTAAGTAACTCAGGGCTCTCAGGCGATGAGCTAGCGTGGCTAAGGGATTTCCTTCGCGGTCCCGCAGTTCTGACAACGGCTTTTTTGAAAAACTTATATACCTAATAATGTAAATAAATATTCTTAGTAGGTAGGTACATCGTCTTTGTTCCTGTTAGGAAAAAATAAATAAAATACCCAAAACATTTTTATTTCACTCATAAATAAGAGAGGATAAATTAATTCTCGAAGCGTTACGTATCTTCAAAAAAAACAACCTTGAACCAATTTCCATTTTATTTTCGTGCACGGAAATCACTTTACAGCTCTGAACCTTTCTCAAATTATATATTCTCATCGACATTATAAATATTACATGTCGACGGTGAAGTGACAATACCTCCTAACCAATATTTTTTAAAACAAATCGACTTTTTAATGCAATATGCATAGTTATTATTGAATTGAATGACGGCCGATTGGTCTAGTAGGTAGTGACCCTGCCTGCGACGCCATAGGTCCTGGGTTCGAATCCCGGTAGGTGCAAACATTGATATGATGAATATCGATGTTTGTTTCCGAGTCATGGATGTTTCTATACTTATCTGTGTATTTATATACCGTTGCTTAGTACCTACGACACAAGACCTTAGGGATCTTAGTCTGGGACTAGGTTAATGTGTTGTGTAGTTAAAAAAAAAAAAAAGTATATTGCATGAAAAAAGTCGATTTAAAAAAAATGTTAGGAGGTATAGTCACTTCACCGTTGATATGACGTAGGTAATTCAAGGTAGAAACGATATAAATACTCACATGAATGTAAACGGGGTAGCTAGAACTGCAGGATCATAAAGGACATGCCACAGACACGTTTAGCGCAGCGGAGCAAGATGTAAACGATCAGTGATAAGTCGATAAATCATCGCCTGAGAGAACGCCCCTGAGTACCTAAGTCGACTCTTACGACATGCACGGAAGGAGATGCAGCTGATGTATTCTAGTGAAGCCCCGCATTAGCACAGGTCAGTGTGTACGTTGTCTAAAGCTCGGGTTTCCGTATCTTCACGGTGCCGTCAATGGTTCCTTTATGGCCGCTATATGACGGCAGCACTACCCTAAGCCCACGTAAAAATACAAAAAGTTAAATACAAGAAAAACAACAAAATTAAAATTTGATTCCTGGACTCTCGCCCATAAAAAAGCAATCATTACACTACCCAAACCAACCCCCGAATAACTTCTCAGACGCCATAGATCAGGGGTGAGTTCATCCCCTTCTAAATTCGCGGAACTTGATTCTGTCGCGTCATCTCTGACTCAATACTATTTTTATAGTTTTCAGAAAAGAATAATATTGGGAATTACTCATTCTCTATTGAGGAATCGCCGCCACCGGGCCCTATACCCTCCGCTGACCCTCGAATCTGCCTACTCATGATCACGAACACAAGACACTACAGTCGCAACGAGAAGCCAGATCCAAGCACCTAGCATGCAACCATAAATACATAGCTGCTAATCCGAAAATCAAATTAAAATTTTAATCGACATATGTTTCGCCAACACCCGTGGCATATCAGGATTAGTTTTCCATGTTAGTTCTATCTACCGAACCAACTAACTCATTAAATGGCTTAGGTATGTGATGATGACCTCCGACCGTATTACGGCCAAGGCGACCAATCTCTACGGAGATTGACCACCAGGTACGCAGGAGATATTATAGTGCACAAGTGTGTGCGCAAACACAGATGCACTCTCTATTCCGTTACATTCATAGTCCGATGGGACGGAAAGCCGACACGACCGGAGAGAGATCAGGCGCAGTACCAACGGTTTTACGTGCTTTCCGAGGCACGAGCTTAGTGACAATTTTACAACATTAAAATCTGTACATGAAATAAATTCATTGGTATAGGCCCGTGACTGGGATCGAACTTACACCTCCCGCTTGGAAGGTGCACGTCTTAACCACTGGGCTACCACCCTTAGGTACCCTGCTATTTAACAGACGAGGCTTTGACGCTAAATACCTAGGTATAGGTAATACCTATTTCTAATGGCACGGAAACATATTGGATTCATTTCCGATCGCTATTTACAGGTATTTGAGCCCGAAAAGCGGCGATAGGCTCACTCCTTACCACGTGGGACTTAATAGGCTCCCCGGTTCAAAGTGGGTATATAATTTGCACACTTCTGCCCAACCTTCTTGGGGTATAATGGGCGTGACTATTTGTATGTACATATACAGGATGTTTTTTCGTGGCCACCCCTTAACGAAGGGTATGTACTCTATACATCAAATAAAGTAAGTTTATGCCAAAAAAAATGTCGGGAAACGATGTAATTTTTTTTTTATTCGGGCGAAATTTATAGTGTCTAGTGTTTATGCTAGTTTTTTCATAGACAGATATTAATTATTTCTCGTGAAAAAATCTTGCTCCACGCGTCAATGTCCATTTATGCAGAAAAACACTGTCTATTTACTCAACCTTGGACCCTAATATTTTGGACACGTCCCAGGTGTGCTTCCACGGAGAAAAATGATCGTGATGATGAGGAGATTCCGTAGTTTTCGGGAACGTTGACGACCAAAAATCATCCTGTATGTATGTATCGTCCCTTAACCTTGTAGCGAATATCTTAAAATTAACGGCGGCCAAGTGCGAATATTATTGGGTTGCGCACTGCGCCATTCGGATATAGGTCAAGGTGTGACAGACAGATAGGACATAATGCGCGTTGACCCTGCTTTGTATAGAGGGTTTGACACATGATGACGTCACGGGCGATACAAAACCTCATAGTGATAAATAAATAATATTCACAAGCTTCACAGTACATTAACTAAGTCCCACGGTAAGGTCCCCAGGTCTTGTGTCGGTCGTAGGTAAGGTACTGAAGCAATATTAAACAAGTACATAGATAAGATAAATACATAGAATCATCCACAACTCGAAACAAACATCGATAACTATTCATTCATTAATAATCGCACCTGCCGGTATTCGAACCCAGGACCCCTGGCGTCTCAGGCAACTACACCGATCGGAAATCGGTCGTTAGCGTCACCTAGTCACCATTTTATTAGTTCCAAAAAAATCCGTCGGGCTATACCGTGGCGCCACCATAGAGATAGATATACATATAAGACAGCATGACATAACACCCTTGGACTCACCCCTACCAGTAAGGGCGGGGCTCAAAGGTCATCAGTAATGGTGGTGGAATGATGTCATGGCATTTGAAGCAGGGTAAACTATCACATACTCGTACTACTGATATTTTGCTAACAAGAATAAATGTATTTACTAAGTAAGTCCTGCACCAGTAGCATGCCGTCCGCGACTCACGTATGTCGCGCTTTTTGTGCACAGAGATACCAAATCCCCGCGACAAAAGACGTTTCACACTTCAAGCTGACATTGAAACCCGCGTAGCGCCGCTCACGATATATAACCCGCGGTTGCGAGCACGGCGTTTAAATTCACACGGAGTCTTATCACTAATTTTGACGTTTCGTGTGACTGTATATCGATTCAATTACCGATTCACTGTTGAACGTAATAAAGGTCATTTTACTTTCGCAATGGTAGCACCACTTCCACGGCTTGTCCAAAAGACGCGTCGCGCGCGGGTTCTGAATCTCTGCCGTTGCCATGCTCGAATTTGGTGACTGGAAACACGCGCGCGGTTGATAAAAAAAACCCGCGTCGCGTTTTTGCCATGCTACCGGTGCTGTACTGATACGGGGCTTCACTAGAATACAACAGCTGTATCTCCTTCCGTGGATGTCGTAAAAGGCCACTAAGGAACTCGGGGGCGATCTCTATGCGATAAGCTAGCGACTCACTGATCATTTACATCCCCTTCTTCTTCATGATCCTGCAGTTTTGGCTACCTCGTTTCGGTGTATATGTATATATGTATGCTCAATGTCATGCCTCGTTGTGTGGACATCACATCAGGGGCGGTAATTAGAAGCCGGAGAGAGTGGACGTGCGGAGTTTACTAAGGATAGCGCCGGTAGGCGCAGGCGGAAGCGTTTTTGGTAGTAGGTACTTATGTATTGTAATCATTTTATTGTAAGGTTGTTGATAAATAAAATATTGCATGCCTCATTTTTTGGCGAAATATGTCTGATAGAAAGATCTACGCATGTAGAAATAAATATGTTACCTAATAAGCTATTCGCTTAGTTAGAAGATTAAGCAAGAAAAAATATAATACAGTGCTACTAATAAACCGCGTTTGAAGTTATGCTACACCCGTTAAAACCGGTTATATCATTCATTATTAACACATAAATCATTCCACTAAAGAGACTGTATGGTATTGTACATAGTTAGTTCGTTTACCTTTCCTTCGAGATAAATTACTTGAATATAAAAAAAACCTATCGCTACACCAGCGCCTCTGGCGGCTCTCACAGAAGTCTCCATACCGCTTCCGCTTATGCCTTAAGTCGCGCCGGTCAATTCGCGTTCTACAGTAAACTAGATCTCGAAAGTCGAAAGCGAGTGCGTGAGGCGAAACCTGATTCTATATGACTCAGGATACCTACGGTCAGGGTGGTGGTGGTAACCATGACCTTTAGAACTGTTACCCTTGATGCGGGGCTTCACTGGAATACATCAGCTGCATCTCCTTCCGTGCATGTCGTAAGAGTCGACTCAAGGGCTGATGAGCTGGTAAAACGTGTCACTGGTGTTTTGTAGGATCCTGATCCTGGAGTTTGGGCTACCAGAACAGCTGGGTGTATATTACAGCTGATTTTGTTTCATTTAAACTCACTTTAACAAGATCTGATTAATTCAGGTACCCATAGACCACGACATGCACGGAAGGAGATGTAGCTGATATATTCTAGTGAAGCTCCGCATCAGGTCAAGACTATATACATATCTATAAGTATTTATGTCGACGCCAAACGGCTAGAGCGCAGTTATAATTAAAAACAGGATAAATAAAAGGGCTCGTTAATCCGCATAGCAATTAAGGTCAATTCACTATATGACAAGACGAGAGTGATTAGAGAGCAAACAAGTGTATCTACTGGGGATTTTGACAAAGGGATATTGCGATTGCTATGAAATAGGGAGGAATATGAGTATCATTAAATGTATACTTAGACGTCCTTTTCTTTAAAACACATTACGTAGTCCCAGAGTAAGATTGACCTACGGAGCCGAGACGTAGTACCTGACGGTGGGGCCGGCCCACCGATTGCATATCACTCAGATAGCTATGGAAAGGTCAATGCTCGGGATCTCGCTAATGGACAAATTCCGAACCAAGATTTTCCCAGACTTGATCTTGAATTGTGTGGAAGTGGAACAGGGCCACTGGCAGTCAGTGACGGATTTACCAGCAGGCTGAGTAGGCTCGAGCCTAGGGCGGCAGATTTTGGGGGCGGCAAATTTGGGGAATGATTTTTTATTTTTTTTTTACCTCATAGAAATCAAAAATATTTTTCTATGACGGTTTTCTGATGTCTTACAGATAGAAGTCTGCAACAAATTTTGTCGATGACTTTTCTCTCTATAATGTAATAATAATGTATGATATGACAATTGTTGAGGCAAGGGCGGCAAAAACTATTCAGCCTATACCTTGAAAATTTGTAAATCCGCCACTGCTGGCAGTAGCCATGTGGTAGCCCTGGGGTGGGCCTACGTGCAGCAGTGGACTGCAACAGGCTGATGTGACAGTAAGATTGCTAAGGTCTTGTGCCGTGGGTACTAAGTAACGTTAACTATATAAATATATAGATAAGTTAGAAACATCCATAACTTGGACACAAACATCGGCATTCATCATATCAATATGCATGTACCTACCCTAGGTACTTAATTTATTTATTTCCCTGATAACTAATATAACTTAATGTTTTCACCTTGCTTCGCTTACAATATGAGTACGACGCTGTACAGACAGACAAACGTACGTGAGAAGAATGACAGTGGCTATACATTATTGCTTATTAGGTTGGTACCACGGAATTAACTTGGAAGTGTCGATCTTGACATAATCTGGAATATATATATACTATATTCGGCCAAGGCGACCAATCTCTACGGAGATTGGCCAGGTACGCAGGAGATATTATAGTGCATAAGTGTGTGCGCAAGCACAGATGCACTCTCTATACCCTCACTCTCGTAGTCCGATGGGACGGAAAGCCGACACGACCGCAGAGAAATCAGGCGCAGGACCAACTGTTCTACGTGCTTTCCGAGGCACGAGCTAAGTGACAATTTTACAACATTAAAATCTGTACATGAAATAAATTCATAGGTACAGGCCCGTGACTGGGATCGAACTTACGCCCCCTGCTTGGAAGGTGCACGTCTTAACCACTGGGCTATATTTTATTTTATGTTACATTTGGTACCTATTTTACTTGATCCAAGTTGATCTAGCTACAGTTAGGTCTTTAGGCTTGGCTGGGGTCGCCTTGTGGTCGACCGCAAAACCTAGGTACCTAGATCTATATTGCAACAATGTAATTAGACGATAATACAAAACTATACAGCCTACATACATATAGCCGCGTGGTGCCGGCAGAGTAGAGTGTACCACCCCATGCCTGCCCGTGGGTATCGTACGAGGCGATTAAGGGTTTCTGGAAGGTGGGCAGCAAGCAGCGCCTCCCGTGCTTACAACATAGTCCGAAAATCACACTGCGCTCACCAACCCGCCTGCCCAGCGTGGTGACTATGGGCAAATACCCCCCATGGCAGTCTTGTGGAGTGCCCTGGGGGAGGCCTACGTCCAGCAGTGGACTACAATAGGCTGATGATGACATAACTATATACTTGCCCATAGTCACCACGCTTGGCAGGCGGGTTGGTGACCGCAGTGTGATTTTCGGACTATGCTGTGTCAACACGCGAGGCATTGCCGCCTCCTATCGCCTCTTACGATACCCACGGGCAGACATGGGATGGTTCTATTCTACTCTGCCGACACCACACGGCGGTACAGGGCATTAAAATATGTACAGGGAAACAAGGTAAATAATTATTGTTTTCGATGTTTTGTGATTGATACCCATTACTAATCTTGAACAATTGTAGAGGGTTCAGTCCTTGGCATCATATTTCTAAACCTTATAATTTCCTCCATATAAAAATATAAAAAACTATACCAAGCAATGAGTTTTTATGCCAAAGAAAACTCATGAAATCTAGCACCTCTATGTAAAAGTAGGTACATTACGCAGTTAATTTTAAAAAGCAGGTCAATTACCTCTATGCTACTGTTTTTTCACCATAAACCTGGCAAATAGTGTTAATTAGGAACTATAACTATCTGTTAATTAACTTTTAAAGACCTAGAGACCTGAATAATCTGTTTCTTACAATTTTTTTTCAGTTCAGGAACTATCTGCATAAATAGCAATGTATATTGAAAGCTGATATAAAATGCTTTGACCTGCACCAGTATGGTGAATTTGGTGAGAGTGAGATGTCTCACTTTTAAACGTCAAATCCACAGATCTAAGTAATAACTAGACAAGACAAGTGTTTCTACTTGGTGTGTAAAAAGGGATTGAAAACCACTTCTATCAGCCCTAATTCCTTCAGTGCAGGCTCGAGAAACGAGTGTTTATTCTAATTCTTAAGTCTATTTCTTATATGCAAAGTACATCCACTTAGTTTATCTAGTTATTAATAGCTCTGTGAATTTGACGTTTAAAAGTGAGACATCTCACTCTCACCAAATTCATCATACCGGTGCTGGACTGAGAATAAACACACACCTGAATTAATCATCTTAAATATCTGAAACTTGGAGGGTGTGTTCTTTGTAACCATGACAGGCATCTGATAAGACAGGATTTCCCGAAATTACCACAAGAATGGGCATTCTAAGGTCCTCTATTTACAACTAAAAATTTCTTTCAGTGAATTACATATATCAATGAACTATCCACAAGTTACTAGTTTCCCACCAGAGACGTTAGCTACATAGCTAATGATGCATTTGATACTGATATCACACACATCCATAGCAACATATAGCACATCTCTGATGGGAATGGAGTCTAAGTAAAGTGGAGTGCAAGGCACTTTATACCTAACAGCTCCAGAAGCTGGGTTATGTTTTTAATGTGTAGCATGTGTACTTCTTAGGCACACTCTAGCACCTGAACGGCTTGATAAATTTGAGCTTAAGAGGTATCATTAACTACATTCATCGTGGTTCTGACAGTGACACTGGGTGCGGTTACACAGTTAGATTTTTTTTCTACTATAAATAAGGTTATTTCAGTGCCAATTGATTCAGTCCTGACTAGAAAACATTATCTCAGAGTGAATGAAGTGCCCGTAAGGGATAAAGGCGCGATTATATGTATGTATGTATATGAATGAAGTGTGCAGTGAACATTTGTCAGTGTGGAGTCTCCATTTGTCCATTATTTTCTTGTAATGTGGCAGAAAGCTGTAAATGTCATGTGGCCTAACTAATAAGATTGTAACAGAAAGTTGAGGAGTTTATTGAGTTAACTACTCATTGCATTATATGATATAGGTTAGTAGATTTAACAATTAACATGTACCTTCCATGATTTTCTATAAACTTAAGACATAAACTGTCTTATTAATTACAAAAGGATTAAAGCACTGTTTAAGCTAAACATTACCTAAATGTGACAGATATTCTATACATTATGCTGTCAAATGTATTTTTTATCAGTGTCTAACTTTAGATGCTGTTTTGTATTTCTGTTTTGCACCAAAATTGATTTGAGGTAAGAAATATTAAAAATGGGTCCAGGAATGTGGTCTCTTGTCAGAAAGGAACATACATAGATAGTTAGCCTAGTCTAAAAACTTGATTACCCTTCTTTGGAGTGTTGTTTAGTCAGATAAAATTGCCACACAGTGTAAATTTTTTTAATAGATATTTTTCAATGACTGACAATTCTGAGTAAAATTCCAGCATGGTTAAATCCCAAATATGCTTAATTTAAAGAAGTTGTTATATTCTATGATAACTAAAGAAATATCCATCCTTTTCAGGGTAAAATCTCATCAAATTATTATGTATTCTAAATTTAAAGATTTCTGAGTAGTTATAAATAGTTTTAAATAGGTTTGCATACCAATGAGCTCAGTTTAAGTTGGTTTATTTCATTTATTGGAATACTGACTGTAACTCTAAAAATAGGCATCTTGGGGAGTCCTACTGCAATGTTTACAATATACAACAAAAATAGAATATTTATTTATACAGACCTTTCACACAGGCGGTATGTTTTAGTTGCAATGATGAGATCCCATGGGCATCCAAAATTAGATTAAGGGTAAGCCAATATAACTTTTTGTAGGTAGCTATAATCTCCACTGAAATAACTTGTATCACTAACAACACCACAGGAAATAATATCACTATTGTATTCACTTAAAACACTGAAATACAAGGATGTTGAAAAGAAAACAAATAACTAATGTTATGTACGAATATCGAGGATTTTGTAAACAAAAATTACGGCTAAAATACTTTTGAAACATTAACTCTAAACACAACTCTTTTTCCACAACACTAATTAGCAAAATATACAGTTTTTTTAGGCTCACGAGAATTAATGTAACAATACATTATTCTGACGAATACACCCACAGAAACGCGAGCAAGCGAAATATTTTTTACGTACACAACTCCCAAAAGTCAACAACCGTTTGACAGTTTTGAGGCCACAAAACGACAAAACGGCAGCGCCATTTTTGTGGCCATGGCCATAATGTTGCAAGAAATTCACCAAAAAACTCCTCAGATTTATTTTTTGAAAACTATTAATGTATTGTATTGGACATTAATTTATATTTAAACTTTTGTTAGGATTTACGAATATTCTTTAAAAAAATATCAAAGTGGTAGAAAAAATTTATTTAATTAACTAACAGCGCCATCTTACTTACATTACAGATTTTAGACAAACTGCTGAAAAAGTACCAACAAGACAGTACAGATGTCGCTAATAAAAGTTTTATATTAATCTAACAGATGGCGCCACCATAATGAAAACACTGAAAACAAACCGAAAATTCTGTACCTACCAACAGTGTTGTTACAACAAAAAGTATTTTATCAGGCAATTACCATGTTGATCTTTTCAAAAGTTGGTATGAAACCTACCGGCACTAACACAAGGAAGAGAGCCAAGCCAATCTCGTCCAACTACTACTCTTGATAACCTTTCTCTGTGTAGTGTAGATAAGACTAAGTAGAGCTAAAAACCATCAATTTAACTTTATAGGAAGGTCACAAGAAGTTCAATTTTTTTTCCGAAATGTTACAAAAATCTATGTACCTGCCTAGGTACAATGAATGGTGAAGAAAAAGATTTCTGAATGTTTTTCAAATCGAATCAAATCAAATCATTTTATTGCATACTAAGTGTACATAACAGTTTCCAAGCTTGCTGGAAAAACTTAGGTGACTTAGATTGAATTACTTATCTATATTGTACCTACTACGTAACGTAAGCATGTACCTACCTATGTATTTTTATTACATATCTAGGTATAAGTACATCAAATAACGTAAGTTTATGCCAAAAAAAAATGTTGGCTAAACGATGAAGCTAATTTTTTTTTTAAAGTGTTCTATACAGGGTATAACAAAAAGGGTATGTTAAGCGAAAAGCTACGTAAATAGCCCACTGTAGAGAACCTATCCACAAAATTTGAGACCCGAAATCACATGTTTATTTTTCCCGAGTGTATGGAGAATTTTTAAATATCTCAGGAATTTTCATACAATCTTGAAAAATAAACATGTGATTTCGAGTCTCAAATTTTGTGGATAGGCTCTCTACAGTGGGCTATTTACGTAGCTTTTCGCTTAACATACCCTTTTTGTTACACCCTGTATAGAACACATAGTATCTTTTAGTGAAAAAATCTTGCTAATATTTTGAAATACACATGGAGAAAAATGCGTCGATGAGGAATGTGCAGAAAAACGCTGTATATAGGTAGTTAGTATGAAAGTCTATTTACAATATAATATATTTTAATAGGTGATATAGTTAGGTCAACTTTGGACCCTAATATTTTGGAACTAATCACAAACTCAAACCAGACACTTCCCAGGTCGCACACGACGCGATGCCTCCATGGAGAACGCGTCGTGCCGGTCGCCGAAATGATCTGTGTTTTGATGTGATGAAAAATTTATTATGAGCTCTCGTGCTGGAGATTTCATTATTTTGGATATATGGGTGTAGTTTTCTGTTATGATGATAATATAGTATAATGAAACGTTGACGACCAAAAATCAGCCTGTATAGTTAGTATGCTACTCACATTGAATGGATTTCTAAATAAAATGCGAAAAAACCTCAAGGGGAAATATTGGATTGTAGCAAGGGGAAATTCATTGAATGCAATATAATATATATTTTAATCAGGTGATATAATATGAGATCGATCGATCATAACAGACGCCGAAGGAATATTTTGTTACTATATCTATGAATTACTTACACTCTAACAAACACATAAAATGATGCAGATTTTTGGTCGTCAAGTTAGCTGCGTGGATAATAAATTTTTCATTTTTCGCATTTTTCATCCAATCGGGTAACCTAGATCGGCGACCTGGGAGTGTCTGGTTTCGCGCGCGAGTTGCCAACGCGGTATAACTGGTTAGTGTATGTAGACCGCTAGCAGGATGAAAAATATTACTATATAACTATGACACTATAAATTCGCACGGACAAGGAATTTAATTTTTAAAAAAAAAAAAAAAAAATTTTTAACAAACACATAAAATATAGGTATTTTTTAGTTATTTTACTATTCAAACTCACAGCCTACTTTTAAGAAGCTTCATTATAAAAACCCTTTTTTAAATACACGCTTAAGTTCAACACAATTCCTAGAAAGGGCCAAACAAGAGCCCAGCTAAAGCAAAAACAAAGCGAAATATAGCGAAAGTTAAATAAATAAATTAGATTTTTTCTTGTAAAATTGGTATTAGCTACTGATTAGTACGTTACAGCAAACTCAAAGCTATTAGCTTTCGCTTTGCTTCTGCTAAATACATACCTAATCTGCTGCTGACTTGCTTTTGCTACTTAGCATTCTACAAGAACCGCGGTAAGGCCAGACGTAAATAGTTCTAAGGTAACCTGTGACATAAGTATATTTGACATGATTATTCAATAACCAAAGCCATCAGTTTAGAAGACTTGGTATCCTTCTCCACGCCAGGAAACACAAAGCCATGCTTCGCCAGGTCCTCGTAAGTCATTTCGAAGATCACTTCAAATCCGGCCTTCTTGGCTATGTTCTGGGATGCTCCAGCAGTGAAGACCGTGGCTGTAACTTTGATGTTCAGAGCTTTGCAGAGGGGGATCCTGGGTGGAAGAGTGAAGATGTTTTAGTTTGGAGTGTAAGAAATTGTTATTATGATGGACAGTATTGGACAGTCTTACGGAAATAGCCTTATGAAAAAGTGTGCGCTAGAATAATTATACATCAGCTGCATCTCCTTCCCTGCATGTCGTAAGAGTCGACTAAATAACTTGTGAATTATCTCAGGCGATAAGCCACTTGTCACCGATCTGTCGCCGGTAGGTATACTAAACGTTATGGAATCACTTTTGCGATTAGACTGCAGAACTGCAGGTTGTGATTACCCCATTTCGGTCACATAGACGACGTGTTTTATGTATGTAAATATGTAGGTCTATTCGGATACGAACTTTTATACGTCCCATAACGCTATCCACTCGTAAGTAAAATCAATTGACAATGTGTCGATAGGTAGCGTTGGACTAACGACAATTTCAGGAGGGTCCTGCTTGGCACTGGTCTGCAACTCTTGCTCAAATAAGGAATGATGATAACAAAGGATGTCAGGGGAGAGAAAGAAAAGAAGCATTTGATCGCAATGTTTTATTATAAAAAAATTGTGTCGTAACAAAATCAAAATGTATTTTTATTTGTCTTGTTCAACCAATGGCGTTGTTTGCAGTCAACTTTATAACCCGTGCTATCCTCTTTAACATTCCTCTTTATATGGTATATCGGTTGAGCACAACCATAATCTAATTCACAATAATAAAAGTGTTTATTCCTATCCGCAGGATTAGGGTAATATGCCGCGTGTAATTTACCATCCACTTCATAGATCTTAACGTCAAGCGTATGTTGGAACACCGCTCCACTAATCAGCATTCTGTCTATTATCTCACAGGAGTTTTCACCAATTTCATTGCCCCATATGTTGAGGAAGCGCAAGTAACAATACTTTTTCTCCGTATTCAGAATATCTGATACTCCTTCGTCGGTAAGTTTGTTGTTTGAGATGTCCAATGCTCGTATCTTTGAGAACGGCATGCCTAAGCTTAAAGCTCGGGCGCCGACGTCGTGAATCCCATTTCCAGCGATATTCAGCAGTTTCAGCGGCGGTCCTTCAGCCAGGTATTTCGCTATTAATTCAGCCCCATAATCCCCAATTTTGTTAAACCCCAAATCTAAATACAGCAGCGTGGTATTACGCCGTAGTCCTCTAACTATAAATTCCATGTCGTGGCAAGTTAATTGATTCTTCTGCAGATGCAGTTCAACGATTGTGCTGTTTCTTTCTAGGAGAAATTCGATGTGGTACGCCAGCCATTGTGTTTCGTATGAGTATCTATTAAATAAAGGGACTAGACGACTTAAGTCTAGCACTTTAAGTGTCGTGTTGGCTCCATGATCGATTCTGAGAGATGTAATAACATGAGCTATGCTGGTCAAATTCATATCTGTCTCTCCTATATCACAAAACTCGAGATAATCATTTTCCCTGAACAATTCAGCTAAATACTCACCGCTTTTCGTACCAAGTTTGTTCCCGTTAATTCTCAAATATTTCAGCTTAAGAAACTTGGCGTATTTCGCCAGATTTAGAGCAGAAGTTTCGGTTAGATCATTATTAATGATATTCAAGTTGATTACACTGGACCTCCCTTTGACAAACAGCTTTTTAAGCAGTTTGAAGAAACCTACATCAGTGATATTATTGTATGAGAGATCTAGTTTGGTGATTCGCCTTGGAGAGTTGCTGATGTACAAGCAGATAGCTCTCACGTCTGTATCCTGTATTCTCCTGTTGAATCTTTCGAAGACATCTCTTCCTTGTAGGACGAGGTAGTAAGTACCATCAGAATTCCTCTCAGTGAAGAGTCCGAGTCGTATTTGGTTGATTTCCGTGTCGGGGAGGGGATCTGGGTGACCGGTGACCTGAAGCAAGACTTTGTTGACGTCGCAAATACATCTCTTCTCTCGTTTAGTTACTGGATTGATCACCCTTTTGATCATGGTTCTCTGGTTATAATTTTTATGGAAGATTTGATGAAAAGCAATTTGAAAAGTAATTTGTTATACGAGTTGAGATTAAACTGTAATGTTGACAGAATTGTCAAATTGTCAAGCTGATAGTGATAGCTAGTGATAGTGATACCTAATGACGTTGATTGACAGCAGTTCAATTCAAAGTACAGTGCGCAAAGTAAGTACCTAATCTGGCACCTGGCCCTGTCTAAACTAATCGGAGCGTGGTTCAGTCCAAAGTTTGAACTTTGGGCCCAAACTGCCCAAACTATAATAGTCAAAGAAGCATGGTACCTAACTACCTACCTACCTATAGAGCGCAAACTTGGGCGTGCGTTGCTTTGATGATATTATACTTAAGTGATTTTTTAAAAGTTGAATTATAGTGAGAACACCATTATTATTATCTTAACACTTAACAAGAAAACTTGTAAATAATTTGCAACTTAATCATAAAAGATAATAAAAACAAGATATTTTGTATAAGATAAAAAAAAATATTCTTGGGTAAAGTTACCTATTATATACCTACCTAGAAGGTAGTACTAGGTAGGTAGTAGTACCTACCTACATAGAAGACCTACCTACGTAGAATAAAATACCCGACGTGCCCTACATTCCTGTTCCCGCAGAATTTTCCAATAATCGCTAAATATCTACGGAACCTTTTGGAATGCGAGAGAGGACCTCCTGTTAATAAAATCCGTTATGAAAGTCGAATGAAAGGAATTCTTTTAAAAATGAGCTTGGTTGACAACTGGATTGGTTTAAGATGGGCTTAAGCGTGGCTTAAACTGTGCCTACTCGTAAAAAGTTTGCACTACTTATAAAAAACCTAAAGAAGCAGATTTCGCAGATTTCTAAACGGCTGGACAGATTTCGATGAAATTTTTTGTGTGTATTCAAGTGGGTTCGAGAATTGTTTAGATTCACAATTTGGTCAACGAAATTTTGTTTTTTCTGCAATCCACGCGGACGGAGTTTAAAAACATTATTCAGTACCGTCTAAACCATCCGCGAACCCACTTGAACACACACAAAAAATTTCATCAAAATCTGTCCAGCCAGAAGGAAATCCATTACAAACGCAAGAATATAAGATATTTATAATAATAATAATAATCATTTATTTCAGACGGTGTAGTCCATATTGTGTTAGTAACAACGGTCCTTATAAACTATGTTAGTTAAAATATACATTAAGTATATATATATGTACAGTGGCATGCAAGTCTAAGTACCTACCTACCACGGCGATCTCAGGCTTATGGGCTATCACTTTTAGGATTCTGTTAGCGCTGTCCCTAATGCGGCGTAGCAATGAAACTGATTTTTTACGCATAATAGCGAAAAAGTCGTCTATCCTTGCATCAGCAAGCGCTACAAAATCTAGGCACCCCTATCAGCCGCCTAAAAGCATTATTATACTGTACTCGGAGGTCATTGTAGACACTCTTTGGTCCATAGTGAACTTGTATAAAAACTTTGACAATAACTGAATAATGTAAATAAGCTCTGCAAATAATGTAAATTTCGATTCCGCTGTACACCTTGCAAACCTTTGGACCAACGTGTTTGCTCGTACCGACAAAGCCCTCCTTTCCCTCCCGATATCTATGTCATCAGTCAGTGTCTCGGTCACCATATGCCCTAGGTATTTAAACTGATGCACACGACATGAATTTTATGTAAGGAAAAGAAAACATTTCCGAGATATAACAATAACAACCATCTACCGGGCGTAACTGAAACTAAAGTATATTTTTGAATATTCGACACAGCGACTGCAGCGCAGTCTGCCGGTTCCTATGTAAAAAATTCTAACATAAACAATAATATAAATCTTCTTTTCGTGTAGTTTTAATTGAACGCCTTCTAAACGGCTCGACCAATTTTGATGAAATTTTGTGCGTATGTTTAAGTGGGTTCGAGGATGGTTTAGATTCACAATGCTAAACCATTCTCGAGCCCACTTGAACACACACACAAAATTTTCATCAAAATAAGTTGAGCCGTTTAGAGGGAAATCCATTACAAAGACACGAACGGAAGATTTTTATATACAGAGTGTTTGTGACAGCCAGGCAAATATTGATACCATGACTTCAGACCATGATTCTGAGGTGGAAAATACTGAAAATTTTCGCAGGAAAATTCCAAAATTTTCTGACATTTTTTTCATATTTTCAGGAAAAGAATAGTTTAGTTTGTTTAATTAGACCTTAGAAAATGACTTAAAAATATATTTTTTACCAAAAGATGATTTTCAAAAAAAGTTCAAAACCATTATCTATCCTAATGGAGTCACAAGTGATCCAAAAAACAGCACTGTGTCACACAATAACCAATAAGCCCATATTACTGATAATAAAATCAAAAATACATTTCCTGCGAGTAATAACACTGTCGTATAACTCAACACAATGGTACTTGTTCAGCATTTCAGTATTTGCCTGGCTGTCACCCACACCCTGTATTAAGAAGCGAAAAGCTATGTAAATAGCCCACTGTGGAGAACCTATCCACAAAATTTGAGACTCGAAATCACATGTTTATTTTTCCCGATAGTATGGAGAATTTTTAAATATCTCAGGAATTTTTATACAATCTTGAAAAATAAAAATGTGATTTCGAGTCTCAAATTTTGTAGATAGGTTCTCTATAGTGTGCTATTTACATAGCTTTTCGCTTAACATACCCTTTCTGTTAGACCCTGTATACATATAAGATAATATTATAGACTAGTGGATGCCCGCGACTCCGTCCGCGTGGACTACAGAAAAAAAAACAAAATATCGAAATTATTCTATATGTTAAGTGGGATAAAAAGGGTGTTTTTTTGTGGCCATTTTCCCGGGATAAAAAGAAAAAAAATTTTAATTCCTTAGCGAAATTTATAGTGTCTAGTGTTTATGTTATATGTTAAGTGAGACCAGAAATATATATGTCATGGAGAAAAATGACAATATATTCCTGAAAACTGTATCGAAATCGGTTCAGCCGTTTCTGAAACGCACAGACAAACAGACAAAAATTCCAAAAATCTACTACTTAATACTATTGCGTAGATAAAGGTATTCTATAATATTTTTTCTTATATATCTTCCATGTACAGACAGCGATCCGTTAAATTTTTAACCCCCGACGCAAAAACGACGGGGTGTTATTATTATATGTATAGATAGATAGATAACTAAATATTTTGCTACATATTCATCAACATACAAAACTCTGAAACAAACATATACATCATATCAATGCTGCACCTACCGGGATTCGAAGTCAGCTGATGATGACGAAACCTTCTTACCTGGCCCTCAGCAGCTCAATCCCAACACCCAAGCCTCTCCAAGCAGGGTCCACCACCAGGCCATACGCCGTTAGGTATTTGTCCACGTTGTAATGGGAGAAGATGTCCACACCCTTGGAGACCAGGTCCACTGCACCGAAGAGCTTCGCCCATACTTTGTCATCAGTCTGTCGGTAAAGGAAACATAAACATACGACTGTGTTCCCAGAATAGGACTGACGGCCGACTGGTCTAGTAGGTAGTGACCCTGCCTGCGACGCCATAGGTCCTGGGTTCCAATCCCGGTAGGTGCAAACATTGATATGATGAATATCAATGTTTGTTTCCGAGTCATGGATGTTTCTATACTTATCTATGTATTTATATACCGTTGCTTAGTACCCACGACACAGGACCTTAGGGATCTTACTGTGGGACTAGGTTAATGTGTTGTGTGTGAATATTTATTTATTTATTTAATGGGGTAGCCAGTAAGATCCCACAGCCACTTTTAGCACTGCGGGGACAGATTTAAAAGATTGGTGACAAGTTCCACGGTGCGGGATCTTACGGCTCATCACGCATGGCCGACAACTACGGACAGAGAGCATACTGAACATATCTGCATTACCACGGACGATACTCCTTCCACGGTACGTTGGAGTGGGCTGGTCCGCGTCCGTCCGCAATATCACGTACCATGGGTAGCTAGCATTAGAACGCTCTATTTAAGCAAATTAAAGGCTCGAGCAGTAAGTTGGAAAGTATGAATCTGTGTAAAAGACAGGACACACCGCTTGCCGTCTACGTCGTCTATCGCATCCAGTCTGCCCGTGCCCATACAGTTCCATACATTACAATTCGTGGCTCGTGCAAGTCTACGCTTACGTGTACGAATACCCATTCCGGTGTCCTCGAGGCTTGAGACTCCAAACCCTCACCTGAAAGTCTTCCACCTTATCATCCTTGCAGACCACTGTCAGCACATTAACCCCGACCACCTTTGGATGCTCCACATCCTCCACGCAGACCAGAGACACGTGATCCTTGGCTGTGGTCAACCAGAGGTTCTTCAGCTCCGCTAATGCTGTGGGGTGATTGTTGACTTCTAGAAGTAAGGGCAGTTGTATAAGTCATAGTGTGATACAAGTCTTGAGTATAAATAGAATACACACATATACATACATACATACGGTTGTGTTTCTTGTGTTAGATATATAGCCGGAACTGCGGAATCATAAACGAGATCTCACAGTCACGTTTGACACAAATATGTAGCTGTTTCAATTAAGTATTAGATAAGGTTAAGCGAAAAGCTATGTAAATAGCCCACTGTGCATTCCTATAAAAAGTTTTTTGAGACTCAAACACGTACACGTACATTATTATGTTCGTGAGGTTTAAGCCGAGCTTTGCATTTGTGTGAGTGTGCACATGTAAGGATGATAGTTTATATCGGCGTACCCGCTCCAATAGTGATTGTGATCACATATCATTAGAAGGTAGTGAACATAGAATAAATGACAATAATAAAACCTGTCAGGGTTATGTTTAATTTGATTTATAGTCATAAATCGAAAATAAAAATATAATAATATGGATTTTCCTTTAATAAAAAATGAAAATAAACTGCACTTAAGAAAATGAAATAATATTTATATAATGATTTCCTTTGTACGTTTCCTTTTTTATCAGATACAAAACAACAAAAAAAAGCTTAATTTTAAGTGTTTTTCTTTTTACGAAAATTATAATTCAATTTTTTTTTTATATGAAACAAAACATAAAACCTTTAATGAAAACCCCTTAATGAAAGTAAATAAATAAATAATTAATTAAAGGTCAAAAAATAAGAACAGATCCTCATTTATTTTGTAGCTCATTAAATTATTTAATCCCTCGTGCCTGGCGTATTTAATGGACACGATTAGAAAAAAAACTTTTACATACCGTCTAACAGTTTAGTATTCAGAGATACCCTTAAAATATGGTATTAGTTATTATTGTTGATTAAAATCCCAGAAATTTCTCTTCAATAATCAATTCGTAGAAACATTATAATATTTTGATATGTCGAGATTGGATACGACCGCGCATGACGATTAGTTTTCCTATAGGTTCGACATCATCAGAATTAGGTAAAATTTATTGGTTACTAAATCTCTTGTGATTTTTCTGTAGATGCTCACTGCAGTAACATGATCAGTAATTAATTTGTGACTTTTTATGGCATAACATTGGCCAATAAAATAATAGTGTTCTTGGTATTATCATTTTTTGCTGGAACGGCCACAAGCTCTTCTTTGATTTAATCTTTTCCTGACAATAAAAATATTTTACAGTGGTAGCAAGTATTGTGTTCAAGTAATTGAATATAATCAGGTATATCATTGGATATTTGTTTATCTATCTTTTTGATGGAACCCCATGGTTCAAACCCTTCCCATGGCGGCTTCAAAAAGCTATTTTAAAATCATTGAACATACTTCATTTTGGTAAGAAGGGCAAAGTTCTTCTTTTGCCTTATTGAAATATTTTTGGCGACTTGACTTGACCATCTGACCACTTTACCCACCGGCATCTATGTTTAATGTAAGGGGCTCCAAGTTCGATTCGGTGTGTGTTTGTTGCAGTTGGGTACAAAGTTGATTCGGGATTCAGTTTCATCATTATATATAATGCTTGATGTGATTTGTGAATGTGATGCTCCAAAATGTACTGCTTGGTATTTCATTAGCCACAAGCTTTTGCAATTACCAAGGCTAATTTTCTGAAATCACAATGTAGCATAATTTCATTTCTTTGTAAATTCTCCTTCCAATGATTTATAAATTTTGTATTGATGTCGTTAGGTTCCATGTTGTAAATATGAATTTTAATAGCCTCTTGAATCGGATTCCGTGTCAAAATTGTTGTTCATAATAGAGATTCTAACATACCTGATATTATTTGTTTAATTGTTTTTTTGGTTGATTTTTTTTCATTGTTCTTGTCTTCGTGGTTGCGTATGACCGTCCACTTAGCCATGACACTTTTGATCATATCCAATCTGTGCATACTATTCAGTAAGTCATATCTGATTTTGAAACTTGTTAAGCTATATGACTGTCGCTGCAAATATCACATGTTGAATACAGTTGGCACTTTTGGAGTATAAATCACACACTGTAAGACTTGTATAACGGTGTCCAAAGTATCACCGTCCATATTAAAATTTTTAATTGCCTTGTTTTAGGGATGTAAACTTGAAATCTATATTACTGTGTCTTTTATAGACAAGGTTCCTTTCTTTGATTTGATAAATTTGGGATCAATACGTAAAATGGCTTGAAACGTCTGAATGTGGCGTATGAAATTCCTGGAATTCCAGTCTGAAGAACTACATACAAATTCCTCGGTAAGACCGTAAATTTGCTTTTTTTATTAGCAAATATCGTCTTTGCATTTTAACTTTATTTTTTGTTTTGTTGTCATATTAAATCTTAGCTGCAGTAGCCTCGACTGACATCATCTTGGTTAAAAATCACCGGTTCGCAGTTTTGTCAGATATATTTTACCCATTTGCTAGGTTATTTCGTTTAATATTAACTTTTAGGATTTCTGCATTACGTCTGATTGGTATTTAATCCCAATAGCAGACTGTAAGGGTGTTTACTTTTCATTTTATGGAACCCTTTTACGATGTCGTTACTTACGTTATTTCTTTTAATACATTCCAAAAATGCATCTCTTCATCGGACTTAACGCACCTGCTGGCATTATATTGTATTTTTAAGGATTCTATTAACACATTAGAACCTTGTTGCAAAGCAAATTTCTAACTCTTTTGTCACAAATGTGACTAATTTCTGCGCTGCATTAAAGTCATGAGTCACGAGACAATTCAGTAGTGTTTAAATTAGCAACAATTATTATTTTGGAGTTGGTTTTTGATATTGGGCTTGACACAGTATAAAATGACTCTCTGCTAAACATTTTCTTTTTCTTCGTCTTCTTTTGTGTTTTGTAAATCCTATACTCACAAAATGTATCTATATATTTTTTTCTTTAAAGCTTTATTCTCTTTGATTAATAATTCAATTTTTTTCTTCATATTTTTATTTTCTTTGGTTAATGTTCTATATCTTTTCTGATATATTCTTTGGTATTCTTTTCGAGTTTTACCCCTTTTCTATAACTTCTTGTTTATAGTTGATTTTTGTTTTAAAGTCCTCCAATATTTTCGCCTGCTTTCTTTCTGCCTCGGTGTGTTTGGATGCTCTTGAATAGCTCCCTCGGGAATTTTTTTATGAATTTTTTAGCTTCTTTCAATTTTTTTCCTGTGTTGTTGTGGTTCCTGGGGTCCATTTCTTGAGGATTATTCAATTTTAGTCGGTCTCGGTACCGTTTTTGCCTCTCTGCCGCAGACAAAGGCATATTTTCTGTAAAGAATAAAAAATACAATGTAATAAGCCTCAGAAAATAATAATTAAAAAAATCATATTTAACGATAAAAGCAGTCTATTTTGAAGCATACTCGTCGTAAAATTAACGTGAAAATTAAATTTTGCATCAAATTAACAACTATCACATTGTGAAACAAGTATTTTGAACATTGAGAATAGTATCATATTTTACCAACCGGTTCACCATGCTAGAATAAGTCAGAGCCTGTTAATAGCTAGACGAAATACGTAAACATAAAAATAACAATAGTATATTAAATAAATATGGGTATACACTAATAACTCAAAGCTGCAGATCGCAATATACACTCGATCGCGCAACGTGTACAGTTAAACCAAAACGCAACGAGTATAAAATGATTAGTAAATTACAGTGCTATTATAGTTAGGTAATCAATCATTTGAGGATTTTATAGTTATCCATATGACCCAATCACTCAAAACACTGAATACGACCATAGAAAAACCTTTTAATTGTTTAATTTTAAACTATTGGTTTATGATCTTACCTAATTTATATAATATTTTACTCCATTGTCTTGAATCATAAGCTGGACACGTCTTAATCCATTCTGGTTGTAGTCTTGGGAGATCATGTAACGTAACATAAAAAAATGTTACATAAGTGTGACATAAAGGAACAAGTGATATCTTCCGCATGTTTTTCTACAAACTAACCTCAAAATCACAGAACATAATTCACTCGATCGTTGCAGCTAATTAGCGACAGAATAGCACTATCATAATAGTTTCCATTTAAAAATTTTAAATTTACTTAGTATTTTTTCCAATTTACCAAAAAGAAACTTCAGATAAATGTTTTTTATCGTTAGAAGTATCACCAAAGTCCACACCAGCCGGGGTCAACGTAAAGACCCAACTTTTTTGCCGAGAACAAAATGAGTCCAAAAACAATGCCCTGTGATTGGTCGCCTGAGGTTCGGACTGCAAAGTACGGGAAGTATTAAGCGCAGTCACACACACAATCGCGACTAAAGCTATCCGTTGCGTTACATAAATGAAATAACATCGATGAAGTAATTTTGAGACCCCCCGTCCCCCGCCGCTTTATTTTTTACCCTGCCCGCCTTCCCGGGCATAACTAAAATTAATGTGTCAAATGAATTTTCAAGGATTCTACACACATTTTACAGTGTTATTAGAGAGGATAGCCAATTTTGTTTGATAATAAATAAAGTACTTTTAATGTTTTTTTCAAGTTTAAAATATCAGTGCTGGAAGTTGGACACACGTTTTTGTAGGAAGACCAGAAACATGCTTTAATTATTTCGCAATATATAAAAAATGAAGTACTACACAACTACCAACAATGACATTATAATACAATATAAAGAAAGGCTTCTTTGTAATGTTCAGTATTTTATTAATATTGCCATTACAGTTTTTTGTAGAAATAGCCAGGAACTGCGGAATCATGGAAACGAGATCTCACAGTCACGTTTGACACAAATATGTAGCTGTTTCAATTAAGTATTGAAAAGACCCATAAATGACCACTCTTTTTTGAAGTTCCTATTTGTATAATTCATGGGTATATCATGGAAAACACGCTAGTGAAGTTTTTTCGCGATAAGAGTTATTCTTACAAAGAAATTTTTAACCATCATCATCGAAATTAGACGCAGACTCGCGTATAAACATACATTCTCCATGGTAGGTATCACCCTCTGTTGTTGATATCCCACCCATCCGAGTTATGCTAACTCGTTTGTAATGAATGGTAAGGAGTGGAATGCACTTCCTGCCGATATATTTCCCGAGCACTACAAATTGGTCCTCAAAGCTAGAGTGAATAGGCACTTTCTAGGCAAACATGTACCACCCTAGGCCGCATCTTGCTTAACATCAGGCAAGGGGTCAAATGTTTGCCTAGCCAATTGTCAAAAAAAAAAAAAATTGTCTGGCTCCCAAGCAAGAAATACTCAAGATGACAAACCAACCTATACACCTGCAAGGTCCCTCATCCCTCGTGAAGTACGTCGCCAGCACACATTGCCGGCTCCATCAGTTATGCAAACGGTAGATGGTGTCCAGACGCCGAGAAACGATGCCAGATGGTGCCCATTGGCAATGATGAGGGACGGGTGAAGACTCATGGCTTTTGAAGTTGGATATAATGAGATTAACCCTACAAGGCTCAATTTTTTTTTGGCGGCGAAAAAAATTAATATGGTTTAGTTAGTGATTAGAAGTCAGGGAAAAATAATAATAAAAATAAAACAACAATAATTTACAGATAAATCAAGTTTTTATTGTAGTTCCATATATGGTACACTGAGCCTTAACTAACTTTTTGGTATAAACTAGAACAATTGAATTGTTTTAGAAACACTTTCCTGTTTGAATTTTATTTAATAGAGACTTATAGTGAGCAATAAAATATAAAATAATGTATTTTCTATTAAAAATACCTATTGATGAAAACCTAAAACAGTTATTATCTTTATTCAGGCAAAGTTCTATCGACATTTTTCAGGATATGTAGGTTTTTCCTTTGCAACTAGGATATTTGCATCGTTGTCTTTTTCGCCCCAAATAGGAAAATGTTCAAATCCATCTTGTCTGACATCACGAGGGGCAGTACTGCTGTATTAGGCTTCTTCTTCTTTTTTCAATTTCATTAGATAAATGTCACCTTCTTCTTGTTTATGGATGCCAGACATGCATAAACTTTTTCCTACTTCAAATTTAGTCTTTTCCCGTATGCTGCTGCTCCCCAACTCTTCTGTACTAACCAGCTATTGATAAGAGTAACATCAAGAAGATGGTAAAATAATCTCAGGTAATCACATTGTTGGTCTAATTTTTATTTTATATTTCCCCTCCAGGAGGTCCACACCACCCATGTGTTGGTTATACTTTTTGATTATTTGGGGGCTTGTATATACTTTTTTTGTTTCTTGATTTGTACCTTCTTGCCGATTCTATTGTCTGTATGACCCACAAAAGATGACGATAAAATAACTGGTTTGTTACGTACCACATAACCGTGACTATATCTGTGTTATCACAATTTGCCACCCATTGCTCTCAAATAAACGATCTATGAACCTTTTCTATCTATCTATCTATCCTAAAACGACCTATTGAGGTTCCCCGTTTATTCGCTTGCTGCAGACGTTATTCTATCAAAAAAAGAAATTTTTACACCATCATCATCGAAATACTAGACACTAGCGTATCACCCATGGGTACGGGATTGTTCTCCATCCCTGAATATATTTCAAAATCGTAAGCAAAGCCACGATCGTAAACCAATTTGTAGCCCCATTCTCCATGGTAGCTTGTTAGGAAGGTACTGGCGTATCGCCCTTATGTTGTTAATATCCCAAATAGTGCTTCTCTTTTAGGCACGCTTTGAAATTTTTTTTTTAATGTTTCAAGATTGGCCTTATTTTATGCAAACGTTATCCAGGCTATTTGAACACGGCCTTTTTGAAATTATTTAGTGTCTCCATAATCAGAGGAATGCACTCCCTGCCGAATATTCCCAAGAACTCATTGGTCTCTTCAAAGTTAGAGTGAATAGGCACTTTCTGGCAAACATGTACCATGAAAAATACTGAAGGGAGTTTCAAAGTCTATAATAGGTGACTGTAAGTTTGTGTTTCCTGTAAATAGAAAATGAGGGGATTGAAAAGGTCCCTTCTTAACATCCTACAATGGCGGTTACTCAAATGTTTGCGTCTAGGTGCCAATTGTCTTAAACCTGTAGTTGTCCCTGAATTCACTCCTGATGTAAGGCTGAGGGTTTATTGTCTTCGATTGTCAATTTTGCCTCGTTCGGGAGATGAACACTGATGTCTCAGCGGCGATAAGAAGTTTCCATCACTGAGTATTCAGATAAAAAATGTTGGTCAGACTGAATTTTTTCAATGTCTTCATCTGTCAGAACCAATCTATCTTACTCCTGCAAGGAATATTCAAGAAACCCAATTTCTCATCCCCGTGAATATTCTTCGCGCCATAATCTGCAATAAAAGCAAAGTATTCATAAGACAGTTGCCGTAAGCTATGTATTTGTTAAAATCGAGCGTCAGATCCTACCGCAATGGAACATAGATAAAATTGTGATTTACTAATAGGTAAACTCCAGTAATATAAAAAAACAACTTACCTCGCGAAATATACACTTTGTTACGAGCACAAACGATTTTTTTCGATGCTATTCAGTAAGTATTTTTTATAGATTTTTGATCACACGAACGGTAACGTAACCTTTCATTGGCAATCACACGATGTCCACAATAACAAAACAGTCACGACATCTACATAATGGGTGAAGACCATGGCTTTTGAAGTCAAAAGATGGCGGAGCTGTAGGAACGATAAAAAAAATGTTCCACATAGATAGGGTAACATACATTACTCGACATTATTATAAAACAAAGTCGCTTCCCGCTGTCTGGTCATTATGTATGCTTAGATTAAAAGTACGCAACGGATTTTGATGCGGTTTTATAGGAACGTTTATATGTACCTATAGTATCAGCATTGCACCCGTACGAAGCCGGGGCGGGTCTCTAGTATACATATTATACAGAATGTAACAAAAGAGGTTTCGTTTAACAAAACTATGTAGACAGCCCACTATAGAGAACCTAGGTATTTCCAAAATTTGAGACTCGAAATCACATGTTTATTTTTTATGATTGTATGAACATTTCCGAGTCGTTTAGGAATTCTACACACTATTTGGAAAAATAATCATGTGATTTCGAGTGTGAAATTTTGTGGATAGGCTCCTTTTAGTGGGCTATTTACATGGCTTTTCGCTTAACATACCCATTTTGTTACAGCCTGTATATTCACACGGCTGTAGAGCTGCAGGATCACAAAGAAAATAAAAATAGTTTTTCCGAAGTCAAAGTAGCTAGGTAATCTCCTTTCTCAAGCTATAAAATATTTCGATTTGTTTTTAAAGCCTATCTTCTTTAATTTAAATCAGTTCACTAGCTTCATTTAAAAAAATCTAAGAGTTAGGTATGTACTAAAGGTATCTAGAAAAACTTACCGTACACTTGAGATGATAACGGGATGAGTTTCTAAATGTGACTGAGGGCTGAAGGCTGTGGCTTGCCGCTTAGGGGTAGTTCTAGGTTAGGGGTGCAATGAGGGCAAAATAATCTATACTTACATTTTTACAAAACTCGCTGTGGATGTCGTTTATTGCGCTGAAGGGGTATGAATAATAGTTTCCGACATACTGTCAAACCAGAGGAGATACCAAATCCCTGGTCAGACCTACCGAATATGCATGCATAATATAAAAAGCTGTCAAGCAGCTTCGGTGGAGTATAGTAACCATGAAGAAGGTATAAAAGCGGAGGTGGGACTATGAACTGAGTCGTGTGGCAATCGTGAGGCCATGACGTCATGATAGGGGCGGAGCTACAGCGCCAGTGTAACGCAGTAGCTGTAACCACACGCTTGTGCTCCGAAATGTAACCGTATTAAAATTACAAAGACACTAGCGCTTTTATCAGGGTACTTTTTTACTAAAACGTAATATAATATTGCCATCTAGCGATGAGTAATTGCACTAGTAAAACAATCTTGAACCATATTAATAATGAGCAAGTAGTTTGACTAGTCACTACAAGGTGGTTTCTATGTAAATGGGCAGGGCTACAGTGTTCAATGCTCCCCTCGTCCCATACTTCACCCCCGCTCCGCGGCACACTATTTTTGTATGAAAATATACTTAGCCGCTACTCCTCATTTATTTCTTCTCCATGATGGTAACAAATACCGCGACACGAGAATTTTTACGAATATATTACATACAAGTATCACTGATCGTTTACGTCTCACCCCGATTTGATTAGATGTAAAAGATGAAGGAACTCTTTGATGATCCTGCAGTTATGTATCACTTAAGCAACTTGTCAATGTTCTACATACATCTAGCCCCGCTAAGCTGAATGTGGCCAACGATCTCCTTCATGATTCTGCAGTTCTATTTGTGTATTGTATGGTTGTTCCTACATACCTATACATACATACATATAATCACGCCTTTATCCCTTACGGAGTAGGCAGAGCACCAAGCACATACTTATATTTTAGAACAAAATCCGTTATCTTTTGGTTATTTGCTGCTATTTTTGCTAATGTATTCACAAAGATGTACTTGTAGGTACGTTTCCA
The DNA here is from genome assembly GCA_014607495.2 of Carposina sasakii. NCBI lineage: Eukaryota > Metazoa > Arthropoda > Insecta > Lepidoptera > Carposinidae > Carposina > Carposina sasakii. The sequence continues at coordinate 6,251,211 of CP053178.1, forward strand.
GCGGTATCAGACGAGCGACAACGTCTCATGAACTGTAAATGATTTGAAATAAGTAATTATAGATGTTGAGTTTTCAGAGTTAAAGTTTCAGAGTAAATCGTTTGATTTACATCGTTTCATTTACCTTTTATTGTAAAAACAAGATATTAGATGGAAAACACATTCTTCCATTGCGAGACTTAGCCACGTCATTGATCTGTTACCTATTTTCTATTTATGTACCTACCTATATAGGGTACCTAAATAAATAAACGAGAATATTGTTAAGATTGCTATCGTATGGCTACTGCATTGCTTTTGCAAGATACGTCATAGTTAGACAAGCTTCTAACGGGATGGACGGGTTTTAAATAATAAAAATTCATAGAGAAACTTCTATGCTGCTCTGAGAGTGAAAAAAAAAGTATAATACTACAGCTGCTACTTTCCTGCTTCCCGGGCATACTGTACAAGTCAGTAGAGGGACAAGAGGGTCTTGGTGTTTTGTAGGCGATGGGCTGACCACCTGTCACTACTAACCGAACTTGTACATCTCAACTATACCCTCAAAATTGGTCAGAAGTGGCACCATGTGGTTCTACCGGCCCTTGATGCTCTGCCTACCCCGTAAGGAATAAAGGCGTGATTATACGTATGTAGTTTGTTTGAATGCGTTAATCTCAGGAACTACTGGTCTGATTTGGAAAATTCTTTCAGTGTTAGATAGCCCATTTATCGAGGAAGGCTATAGGTGTATATATATATGTATGTATATAGACACCCCCTGTTTTTATACATACAAATGCGCACGGCTGTGCTATCTAAGTGAATCAAACTGCAGGAACCCAAAGAAGATACCACAGCCACGTCTAGTATATTGGGGACAGATGTAAATAATCAGTGGTAAGTTGCTAACTTCTATATAACTAAAAAAATAAAACTAAGCTCTCCTCTCACTACCCCTCAAGCCTATCTTTAAACATCTTATAAGCTAATCTGAGGTGGTAAGCGATATCCGACTCCAACTCTATCGTATCGACACGATTTATCGATTAGTCGTGTCGTCTGTAAAAAGCTTACAATATGACGTTGTAGGTTACATGCATGATGCAGAACTCTTTTGCGACGTCAATGGGTTTCCAGCAGAATCTTTCGGAAGATATTATAATATCTATTGAGGGATCGCCGCCACCGGGCCCTATACCCGCCGCTGACCCTCGGATCTGCCTTCTCATGATCACGAACACAAGACACTACACTGTTTTCGGATTAGCAGCTAGTATTTATGGTTGCATGCTCGGTGCTGGATCTGGCTTCTCGTTGCGACTGTAGTGTCTTGTGTTCGTGATCATGATAGGCAGATCCGAGGGTCAGCGGAGGGTATAGGGCCCGGTGGCGGGCGATCCTCAATAGAGATTTGAACTTCCGAATAGTGACGTCTGATACAATTCAAGATATTATAATTATTGTAGTACATACATACATAGTTAGCCGCGTGGTGCCGGCAAAGTAGAATTAGTACCACCCCATGCCTGCCCGTGGGTATCGTACGAGGCGATTAAGGGTTTCCGGGAGGTGGGCAGCAGCGCCTTCCGTGTTGACAACATAGTCCAAAAATACAAACTGCGGTCACCAACCCGCCTGCCCAGCGTGGTGACTACCCCCCATGGCAGTCTTGTGGCGTGCCCTGGGGGAGGCCTACGTCCAGCAGTGGACTGCAATAGGCTGATGATGATGATGATGATATTTAGGTATAGCTCGTTCCAAATAACTTATACACGCATTATTTTGAAAACTCTAGATACTTTGGAATAAGCGAAAATGACTACCTACTATACAGGGTCATTTTCCAACGTCAACGTTCCCGAAAACTACGGAATCTCCTCATCATCACGATCATTTTTCTCCATGGAAGCATACCTGGGAAGTGTCTGGTTCCCAAGATATTAGGGTCCAAAGTTGAGTAAATAGACTGCGTTTTTCTGCATAAATGCACATACCTAGTCGCAGGTAGCAAGATTTTTTCACGAGAAATAATTAATATCTGTCTATGAAAAAACTAGCATAAATCTAATCATAAGATCTGGCGAAATTTATAGTGTCTAGTGTTTATGCTAATTTTTTAATAGACAGATATTAATTATTTCTCGTGAGAAAATCTCGCTACGCTCGTCTATGTGCATTTATGCAGAAAAACGCAGTCTATTTACTCATCTTTGGGCCCTAATATTTTGGAAACCAGACACTTCCCAGGTATGCTTCCATGGAGAAAAATGATCGTGATGATGAGGAGATTCCGTACTTTTCGGGAACGTTGACGACCAAAAATCACCTTGTATAGTATGCCAAAAACTGTTGTGGCAGTAACCTTGAGGCGTGCCCTAGGGGATGCCTACGTTCAGCTGTGGGCTGCAACAGGCTGATCTATGTGTAGTCAAGATTAAAACATATTTTTGTTTTCTTTGCTAAGTGCATGTAGGTATATTCATTTCGCCATAGTCGCCATATTGGATTTTCACTAACGTCATGTCTTTAGTGACACTCGCCGGACTAAGAGGAATCGATTGACGTGTGAATCATAAAAATCAGCCCAGGCGTTTGGTCTGTATAGTGCTTCAAAGGAACATACAAACATACATACATAGGCTGTTAAACACATCACACCACTCCTATGCGTCGCGCAGTCGGGTGAAAAATAATCGTGATGTTACAAAGAATACGAGGTATTAAAAGAATAACGTCTTTTTACACCCAGTATGTATGTATGTAATCTTTCAGGAAAGGGTTTTACACTAATGCTGAAGTTCGTCGCACTAAATGCACTTGTGGGAAAGCGTTCTTTGTTTTCCACTGTAGGGTACATATACCAGTTATAGACTACTTTACGCTCGTCGATTTACTTGATCCAGGGTCCTGTGCTGATGCGGGTCTTCACTAGAATACATCAGCTGCATCTCCTTCCGTGCATGTCGTAAGAGTCGACTAAGGAACTCAGGGGCGTTCTCTCAGGCGATGAGCTAGCAACTTGTCACTGATCTTTTAGGTACATCTATCTATCTCTATCACCGATATACTAAACGTGACTGTGGCATGTTCTATATGATGACGAAACGAGGGCCACCGCAAGTGAATCGCCGCCAGAGGCTAAAGGCAAGGGAAACTATGTCCATACAGCCACAGTCTTTGTTAGAATGTTTTCTAAATTTATGATTGACTAGCGGACGCCCGCGACTCCGTCCGCGTGGACTACAGAAAAAACAAAATGTCAATATTATCCGGGATAAAAACATTTTCCCGGGATAAAAAGTACCCTATATGTTAAGTGGGACCTGTCTCATTATATTACTGAAAACCGCATCGAAATCGGTTCAGCCGTTTCTGAGATTAGCGTACACAAACGCACAGACAAACCGACAAACAGATAAACAGACAAAAATTACAAAAATCATTCTTTTGGGTACTATTGCGTTGATAAAGGTCTCCCGTAGTATTTTTTCTCATATAATTATCTTCCATGTACAGACAGCGATCCGTTACATTTTTATTATACAGAATCTAATGTTTTTGATTGAACGCGTTGCTATCTCCGGAACACGAGTCGAATTAAAAAATTCTTTTGTGTTGGATAGTCCTTAACGAGGAAGCTTTAGGTATGTACTCTATACATGCGACCAAATAGGGAAAGTAGAGGAAAAGTGCCAAAAAAACGGGGAAAATTATTCAACTTGGAGACTTCCGTTGCGTGCGCTGAATTTTGTTTTAAACTTGATCGAAATTTCCAAAAAATATGTAGAAAGAATATGTAGAAATTTGAAAGAAAAAAATTGTCTACTGCGCTGCATTTATGCAGAACCCTTAGCAGCCCACTAAACTTTGAGAGATATGAAAATACCGTCTTGGGAAACCATGAGCACTTTCCGTAATAAAATTGAAGGTCTATGATAACCTGATGCAGAACCCTTACAGCCCAGCTAAATTGATTGATATGAAAATACGCTTAGGAGTTATTCCGTAGTTTAAAACATTCAATTCCCTGTATTACAGAGTGTATCTTTTGCTGTGGCAATTAATAAATCACGGGCAAACGTTTAAACACGTTGGAATTGACTTACGTATACACGGCCAATTATATGTCGCGTTGTCAAGATCGGATGCGGAGAAAATAAAGTAAGTTTATGTTCTTCTCCAGAAAATAAAACAAAAAATATAATTTACGCAGAAGTACTTTAAAATATTTTATTCTGTTTGTTGACGCGGACGAATCGCGGGCAACAGCTGGGAAATTTATAATAAAAAAAAAAATATTTTTTTTTAAATTACTGATCGGGCGAAATTTATAGTGTCTAGTGTTTATGTTAGTTTTTTTATTATGAATTATTTTCGTGAAAAAATCTTTACGCGCGCTATGTGCATTTATGCAGAAAAACGCAGTCTATTTACTCAACTTTGGACCCTAATATCTTGGGAACCAGACACTTTCCAGGTATGATTCCATGGAGAAAAATGATCGTGATTATGAGGAGATTCCGTAGTTTTCGGGAACGTTGACGACCAAAAATCATCCTGTATGTATAGATAGATGATGAAACCGACACTACGGCATACTTGTTATTATTTGAACAGTACGGTTAGGTATATGTTTTCAATGTATTTAAAAATATTACGTGTGTGTACCCAGGGATTTGGTATCTCCTCTTTTCTATGTGTGTACCTAAACAAACTTTGACATCAATGTTTTTTTTTAATTGCGCCAGTTAGTGAACGCAAAAGGAAATAAAATCGGTTGCTCCTGCATGCTAGGCTTACTGGTCAAGGTCAATTTTCTTACTTGTAACGTCATAGTTCAAAGATCATTGTGCAAAGTGTGCACACTTAAATGTACTACCCCAAAACTTGGTGCACATGGATCATATACGTGTTTCGTACTTGGCAGGCGGCCATCTTGGCTTTGCTCCAGGCCTTTAGTAGCAGAAAGTACAACAACAGTGCCACGCTAGCTAGAAAACTGAACGGACGTTAGAGTTTTACTGTTTGATAATAAATATACAGGTTTTTCTATCAAATTTATTAAAATAAAATTATTATTGAGGTTAGAAACAAGTTTGGCGCGGTAAAAGTTTTGACAGCTGAAAGTTTTATGTCACATTCGAAGACAAAGGCATTGTGTTTATTAGTTCTTTGTGGATTTTCTCGCGTCACCAACTAATTCTTAAAACAAAGGTAAGTCTTTATGTAGCTATAAACTATTTTTTGAGTGTCACTAATAATGTTTGACCTACGAATAAGTGTACCTTAGTAATAATTTTCACACAATAATAACTAAACAATGTAAGCAAACTCGACGTACTAATTAATAACACCTAACTAAAAGTCATGATTTTGAAAGGAAACGGATGTTAGTAAATCTAAAAATATAGTTTTGTTTCCCGAAGCGAAGCAATAATGAGGATTTATTAAGAAAACACAGCGCGGTTCATGTCATGTGTGTTTGAAACGTCACTTTTACATACATGACTGTGTATTGGCGTGGCCAAAACTACAGGATCATAAAGGATTGTATCGCAGCAGATGGAAATGGTCACGTTTAGCCCTTACACCTCCACTATCGCGAAGACAGATGGAAATGGTCAGTGGAGGGTGTAGTGGCAAGTTAAATTGCGAATTGTAAGCTAATACAATTTCATTTACAAGATAAATTGTTAGATTACAACCTGAGAGAATGCCTGAGAGGCGAAGATGGCAGCTGATGTATTCTAGGCCCCCCTATCATGGAGCTTCGCATTAGCACAGGGTGTTTTTTTGTGGCCCCCCATGAATAAAGTAAGTTTATCAAAAAAATGTGGGAAAAAATGACCACTAGTGTTATGTGCATCGATATTAAATTATTTTTGGATATCGTATCGTATTTATCAACTTTCTCTATACATGGAGAAAAATTCAATATGGCGGCTATATTTATTGATTTGATAGGCTAAAATGTCGATAAATCGGTTTATCATATCGTGTTTCGCAGGTCATACTAGGCTTGTAGGATGCAAAAGTAGGTGCCTACTTTATCTATTAGCAATATTTAGGTTGGTCCAGACAAATCGTGATAGAAAAACTTAGGGTTTAAACTACAAATAGGGTTCGGTTCGTATTCGTAATAAATATTACACATTGTTGGAGTCGGACTTATTTTAAAATTGCCTTTTCTCCAAAAATGTGCTATGCTCATTGCCACAGATGCATGTGGTATCTATCAATCATATTCATTGGTTCATGGTGTCAATTAATTTGAATAGTGGATATTAAACGCGTCCATACTCCATAGTGACCATATCACCGGTGCTACCACACGTCTGTACCATTTATAACAGGCTTCATCTTCTTCAGTGCATGTCGTAAGAGTCGTGTGTGTATGATGTTTAGTAACGGTTAGGACTGACTTAAAGTAACCAATCAAAGTACCTACCTAGCATTATTTGTCGGTCGAAAAACTTTATCTGTTTTTTTATCTCTTACTAGTACTCCGTCCCGTGGGTAGTATGTCGAAAATTATTTGAAAACATTTTCCCGATCCCACTGTCGAAAATCGGTTCACTTTATCTGTTCTTTATCTCTTTTGGGTTACTATTGCGTGGTGGTACAAACACGATCCCGCGACTTATAATCCGTCAAAATTTAATACGCGAAAATACTGGGTAGTCAAGGACAAGGCCACACCAGAAAACGTCCGAACAAAACTTTTTTGTCGAAGTAATAGAAATTATATTCGGGATGTATACGTTCAATGGGATCTGTCACCGATATTATATATCAAAACCGTAATTGTAAAACATTCGGTTCAACCGTTTCTGAGATTAAAATCATTCCGTTTATTAGGGGATTATAGCTTAGAAACTATTCGATATTCCATGTTCTCGGAAACCTAGCCGTATTTATTTATATTTGTTTTTTAGCTAGCTTTATATATACGGTGTCAATCTTATTTTAGACGTGGACCAATTTTTTTTGGCCCCTACTCTTTCAAAATAATATACTGCGTCATGCGTATTCCAATAAGCTACTCATTTTACCAGCAGCTCCATACGTATTACTCGGGTTTATTCGTACTGTTCATTTATAGTAGCAATTTTGGGTGGTTTCCTTGAGGTTATGAAGGCCAAGTATAGATAATAAATAAGTACATCAGCATTTAGGACGGTTCCCTTCCGATCTTATAACATTACGATATTGTATTATGTATAGAAGAAGACGTTACCAAAAAGGAAGGGATCATGTTAGTTGTTTAGACACCGAAAGATATAATCTTAATGTGGGACTAGATTAATGTATAGTAAAGTTTGTGAATACTTATAAAAAGCTAAATATTATTTAGGTAAGGCTTTTAAAATTCTTAATAAAGACACCAGTGAGTGACATACAAAAATATTATTGTAGAAATGTTTCGGGATTTCCAAGATTTAATACGATTCCCAGTGAAAATACTACGCATTACTCTCTTCGGTTTTCCTTTTTATTGAAGTCAAGGACAAGGCCGGACGCGTCTGAACGCTTCTGAACGTATTTTTGGACGCCATCTTTATTTACGTCCGATTTGGTGCGCGTCTGGTTTTTCACCTTTTGCCGCGAGTTGGTACAATGGTGGGCCAACGTTTGATAAATACAGTTTCATTAGGGCTTGTGTAATTAAGATGTGTGATGTGCACACTTCTGCCCCACATATATGAGGGATCCTTCTAGCTTCAGTAGTTTTGCCTTGGCATTGATGAATCAGACAGGACATGTTACTTTATATAACAGATTTTTATAAATGAAATTGTATTAGGCGTTACAATTCGGAAGTTCAAACATTCACTATGGGTGCGCCCACCACCGGGCCCTACACCACGGTTGTTGTTGTTGGCGAAACATATGTAGATTATTTATCTAGTTTTTGATTTCGGAATAGTGCAATGTATTGTCTTGCATGCTAGGCGCTCGGGTCTGGTTTCTCGTGGCGATTGTAGTTAGTGCAAGTGCCTGTTTTCGCAGTTATGAGTTATCAGATCCGAGGGTCAGTGGAGGGTGTAGGGCCCGGTGGTGGGCACACCCATAGTGAATAATAGATTTTTATAAAATTATTAATATCTCTCAAGAAATGGAAAAAAATCTTCACCCGATAAGAATAGATTTTTGGAAATTGTTTGTCTTTTCGTTACCAAGACTTGATGAACGCATGAAGAAAATGCCTGTGTCGGTGACGTAGGCACTTCTATCGATTAGAACGAGAAATTACTTTGTCTTATGCCCAAGGAAGGCTTATTAGGTTTGGTTCATCATCATCATTTACAGCCCTGAGAAGTCCACTGTTGGACATAGGCCTCCCCCAACAACCTCCACTCCGACCGGTCGGTAGCCGCCTGCATCCAACCGATGCTCGCGAATTGGCCAGGTCGTCCGTCCACCTGGTATCCACTCTAGAACTTTCCGAATCCATCGGCCATCAGTTCTTCGAGCTATGTGCTCTGCCCATTGCCACTTCAGCTTGCTGGACCGTTGAGCTATGTCGGTGATCTTTGTACGTCTGCGAATCTCCTCATTTCTGATTCGAGCACGTAGAGAGATACCAAGCATAGCTCTCTCCATCGCTCGCTGTGCGATCCTGAGCTTCTTTATGAGGCACATAGTTAGAGACCACGTCTCGGCACCGTAGGTCATCACCAGCAGCACGCACTGGTTGAATACCTTCGTCTTTAAGAATAAGCTTCGTAGTTTCCCGAACGCTGCCCAGTCGAGTTGTATTCGCCGATTTACCTCCTTCTCAAAGTTGGGCCTACCTAGTTTGACCGTCTGTCCCAGGTAAACATACTCGTCAACAACTTCGAGCATCGAGCTCCCAACCAGTACAGGAGTGAGCGGCACATGGACGTTCGACATGATCTTCGTCTTGTCCATGTTCATCTTTAGGCCCACCTGTTGGGAGACTCGATTGAGGCCATCGAGCATTGTGCTTAGATCCTTCAGCGATTCTGCCATGACCACAAAGGTGAGTGATGTATTCGCCATTGTTATTGATGCCGAGTCCTTTCCATTCGAGAAGCTTAAAGGCGTCTTTGCATCGGTGAAGAGCTTCGGAGAAATAACATCTCCTTGTCCATTCTGAGAAGTACTCGTACCGACATGGTGGCGTTGCTGTATAAACACTTCAGCACTTCGATATATCGATGGTCAATATGGCACCTCTGGTTTGGTTACTTCAACTTTAATTACCGATGTTTATACTCTATTTTATTTTGTATTATATGGTCAGAAGTGGCACCATGTGGTTCTATCGGCCCTTCGTGCTCTGCCTACCCCGTAAGTGATAAAGGCGTGATTATATGTATGTATGTACTCTATTGATAACTAAATTATGTAGTAATCAAATAGTATTTCTATATTATTTTTGTAATGAACACTGAGAGCAAATTACAGCCGTTTGTTTACGTTTAAGTACCCAGCTTTATTAGTTATCAGTTGGTTATCTAGTTTTCATTTATAAAACAAAAAGAGTTTGTTCACGTGTTTGTCCAACATTGGTCGAAATACTTACAAAGTTTGCTCAAACAATTTCCTTCCTTATTTTGGACGTCTGTTTCTCGTGTATTTGTTTTAAATCAGTCAATTTATTGCTTTTACAGCTTTTGCTCTCGATTTGTGTATTTATGTGGGTGTCTTGGGTTTATTATGAGTGTGTAAGTCCGTATTTAAGGAGTCATAACAATCGACATGGGTAGGAACTCAGGACCGTTCTCTCAGGTGATAAGCTATAGTGACTTTTGTCCGATCGTTTACATCTGGCTCCACTATGTTAAACGTAGCTGTAGGTTTTCCATCGTGATCGTACAGTTCTGACTACCTGATTTAGTTTAGGAACCAGCCATGTGTACCTATATGTATATGAACATAAACTTATGAAGGTACTTTCCTAAAAATCCTATTTTGTTACCTATTTAAAAGTGAACGCCTTTACAAAGTTACGTCACAGGGAAAATCAAGTACGCCATTACCGTTTCTATGGCAACGTGCGTTTTATTGGCGGTGGCGGCAGACGGGCGACGTTTGCCCTAACCTTGCTATGACGTACATTAATATTTTTATTAGGTTCTTCACCACATCGCAATAGAGGTTAGCACCGAACGTAATATATTGGCTTCATATTATAATTTCCCATCCAAAAAGTAACAAAACGTATGTCTTTGAATTAAACACTGAGAAAAATATTCAATTCATTGGCAGAGAAAACACTATTTTTCATTGAGAAAACGGAAGTGTAGGAGTTTATATAAACAATTCATTTGATGATGCCAAATAATAGTAGTAAATGGTTTCATATCACATGAATATCTTTTCAAGTCAAAATCAATATTTACACAGGGCTCATGTAGACAAAGTAACATTAACGAATCGATAGCGGTTCTTCATCAATCCTCCAATAGCAAGCCTTCATTTGGCGCGGTCGTGAAGTGTAAGGAACCGCTTTTGGTGGAAATGTTACGATAAGGAACATCGATGCGAGACTATCTTAATATTATGTTTGTCTAACTAAGAAAAGTTCCCTTTGTAAACATCCAGCAAGTCTCTTTTGACTAAAGAACTCAGGGGCGTTCTCACAGGCAAAGTAACTTCTTCTACGTGATCCAACATTTCTGGATATCCCATTTTTGGAACTCAGCTGTGTATTTTATACCTATGCATCATATTCATTATCTCTACTTAGGTATACTGACCGACAGTAATCCATCAATGATGCAACCGATTCAAATCTTTAATTACATCACAGTCTTAAAGAAATAGGCCATCCTATTTCTATGCCAGAGTCTCAAGGGCTTGACCATATAAAGGTAGATCACGCGTCAGCGCAGAAAATTACAGCTACCCACATCAATAGCTACACCATCATCTGCAGACTACCTTCAAAAGACTAGAAGGTATAACTATGATTAGTGGGGAGGTGTATATTGGCTTGATGGTTACTTAACATCAGGTAAACAATGGTTGAGAAGGTGGCTTAGTCATGTGGAAAGAATGAATGAAAGTAGACTGACAAGGAAAGTGGAGAACGGAAAGGCTGGAAGGTGGAGACCTCGCTAGACTTTCACCGACAAAATTGGAGAAATCCTAGAGAAAGACCAGGGTACCTGAAGAATATCATGAGAGTAGAGGAAGCGAAAGAGGAGTGTCAGGATCGTAGCAAACGGAGGTCCGAGAGCTTTGCCCCTTCGATAAAGCAGTGTGATGTGATGTAGGTATCACGTCGTAGTCATGAGTGCGAGAGTGGTGAAGGAAGCGCTTCCGGCCCCACCGGCCCCACCGGCCCACTAGTTATTGTTTGGCCCATGTATATATTCCAATAGTTGTGGGAAACTTCGGTTGCGTTCTAGGTTTTGTATTGGAACTGTGGCTCTCTTGCGTCCGCTAGGTGGCTCCGTTATAAATGTATATTAAAATGGAAGGTTGAAGGTATACCCAGTGGTGCAATGTATAGATTAAAAGGAAGTTGGCACATTTAACTCGCCGGTTATCTGCCAGAGATGAAACTAACCTCTACGTAGGTTATTGACCGTTTATTTTTAACCCTTTGCAATAGAAACGCGTGTGTGCGTGTATGATGGCTGTTTCCATCAAAGATCTACTGAAATGTACTGGCTTTGTTCCCAAAATAGGGTAGCTCAGGGGCTGCTGCAGCCATGTTTAGTATAAAGGGGTTGGTATGATTAATTTACTCCTCAAGGTACCTGCCTGATGCGGAGCTTCACTAGAATACATCAGCTGCATCTCCTTCCGTGCATGTCGTAAGAGTCGACTAAGGAACTCAGGGGCGTTCTCTCAGACGATGACCTAGTAACTTGTCACTGTTATACTATCCCAGCTGTGCTAAACGTGACTCCAGGATCTCCTTACTGTGATTCAACGGAACCGTGTGTATATTTATGTGTTCTATTTTCGCATTCACTAATATCATCACGGAAAACTTTTTTGTTTTGTTGCAACAAATTCCGAGTTCAGGACCATCGTAGAACACCTTTCTGCGCATGTTTTGCAATTGTTATCAGACCGAAAATAACTAAATTCGCATTAAACTAATAATAAATCACGGAGCATATGCGTAAAACTTGTAAATAAGTCGAGAAACACACAATCGTATGTTTGTTTGTAAACACACCTCATGTGACGCCATCTATTATAATCTTTTAGAACTCTTGTGCTTTGGATGCATAGAGAAAGTTTGGATGTTTCTAGATTTTGAAGTTTATGGAGCCAAAGGGTTCGTATTTCAAACCTAAACAAAAACCTCCGAGATATCTTCGTTATGGAGCTCCACTTTATTTTCTATCTAGACACACATCAGCCCAATGCAGTCCACACAAGGCTACTGCCATACGAGTATAGGAGGGTTTTTGCCTAATAGTCAACAGGTTTGGTGATAGCAGTGTAATTTTCGGATAGTTCCCGGAAACCCTTAGTTAGATGATCTAGTAGGTAGTTAGCCGCGTGGTTCCGGCAGAGTAGAGTTTGTACCACCCCTGCCTGCCCGTGGGTAGTCTACGAGGCGATTAAGGGTTTCCGGGAGGTGGGCAGCAGCGCCTCTCGCAGTGACAACATAGTCCAAAAATCACACTGCGGTCACCAACCCGCCTGCCCAGCGACATATGGTGATGCTATTCTCCTCTACCGCCAGCACACGACAGTCTACAAGATCTACAAGCGTAAAAAGAGGAAAACTGCGCTCACTCTAAACATTTTATTTGAGCAGTGATTCTCCTATGCAGACCTATGTACCTAGATACATAGGGCAAGTACGATCGTAGGTATTAATTAACGATTCGTAACGTTATTGCCGCAAGCATTCGACCATGTGACGATAGTTATGTTCCATCAAAACGTGTGTATGGGGAAAAACACGAGCAGGACTACTGTACTCGTATTACCTATCACAAACGAACACCCATTATGTATTAGATTAATAGCTAAATGGCGCGTCTCCAAAAACGCATAGACCTCGTGTCTCCCCGCATGCGCTGCCAAATCTGACGTCAGGGATCCTCAAGAGATCGTGACACTTGGAAATTGGGTGTCTCTCCACGAGGTACCTGCTGCTCGGAACACAAAGAAACAAAAGACACACGCTCAGTTAGCATGATTCTCAAGTCTGGTGGATTTTGTAATATTTCTTCTTATTTTTATAAATTGTTGATATCTTACGGCCGCCCACGACTTCCTCTGCCTAAACTTTAGAATTACTGTTCCCGTGAGAATTTGGTTCCCTCCTCTCTATAATATAACTGCGAGATTTTGGTCTAAGGATTTGCCTTTACCAAGCAATGAGAAACAACACAGGCTAAAAGAGATTAGTCCTTACGTCTCACATGCCTAATCACATGTGAAATCATGATAAAACCCAAAACATAATACTATCAAACTGGGCAAGATGCCCAGCACAGGCATGGTCATAGGACATGACAGAACAACGTATTAGGACAGTTAATTTTGCGTTAATTAACGACGTATTTATTCTGTTTATCAACATGGTGCACGTGTTTTATTTCAATCTGATTGATCGTCAGCAGATTCAAGGTTTCTTCATCGGATTCTTTCTAGTGACCTTAACGAATCTTTTAACAGAAGTTTTAAATGTTCTACTTCTGGTATTCACCAATCCAAGGGTCTTACTGGGTCTGCTTGACTGCTACCAGTCCCAGAGCCGTACCAGCAACGTGTACCGTTGACAATTCTGTTCATCGTGGACCTCCATTTGCTAAGGTCATGCTGACCTGAGCCTATTGACCTATATTAGACCTATGCCTATTCTTCATACACCCTCGTCCTTTTAGGGCATTCTTGACCTGCCCTTTCTCTAGAATTTCTCGGTCAGAGAAAATTTGGCATGGCATCTTCGCCTCCCAACTCTTCCGTGCATCACATAGTAATATACTTAGGAAGATTATAAGTAGCAATGCGCCGTAAAAGTGGCAATGACCCAGTACAATGACATCAACACATTATTTTTGGTACATTATCTCAGGGAAACCGAGAAATAATTAGTGAAACCATACTACTAAGAACCCGCAATTAATATTCTTCATCCCTGCCAAGCTTTCATCAAGTTTTTGTCAGGTTTTAAAATAGGGATTTGTCACTTTATTTCGGAGTTGTTTGAAATACGGAAAGCTATGATAATTGCTTAAAGGTTTATAGAGGTTATAATTATGATCAGGGAGTGCATTGAACTGTACGCCCACGAGGATCGCAAAAAACTATTTGAAATCAGTATAGTGTGATATACCGAGCTGAACACACTCCTGAGTGCAAAAAATGGGACAGCGTCTGAGTTACTTCAGTGCTTTCAGTTAGTCAAATGTTTTATTCACTTCTCTATATGCAAAAGGGCATACAAAAATAGTATCCTTGCTTCATAGTCATAGGTCATGCATCCGAGTTTTTATTTCGGGATCCTCATTCACAAATTATCTGTCCCCATAGTGAGCACTAAGCATTTCGAAACGCAGTGACATCTACAGATTCAATCAATACCCATAACCCATGAGCTTTCTAGATTATCATGGAGACTGACAAGATCTCAATATAAAGCGTCACAACACAAACCAACCAACGTCGTTTCAATCGTGGTATGTAGGTACCACTCAGACTTTTGGCAAAATGCCTTAAAAAACATCTATACATAAAATTCTTTGTCCTATCTAGCGGATCAATGCACAACCTAAAATCTCGATCTGTAACTTGTAGGGTATCTTTTGATTGACGTATATCCGAGAACGGGAGAATAAGGTTCATATGTAATTGTTAAATAAATATCTTTCTTCCAGCCACAACCATGCCGTCGGAGGTCAGCACCAAGTCGCTGCAGCGCGAGCTGGCGGACTCCATCATCCGTATGGTACCTCTCGACGAGATACGTATACTGCTGGCTTGTGGAGCTAAGGTAAGACAAGCTGAAACCCCACGGGGTTTGCCTTCGTGGATCCCATTGGGAGTGGTCATCCCACTCTACCTCAGACCTTATCAACGTCTCCCTTATCCTAACATAAGATGGGAACCACGATTACAGAATAGGAATCGGAATAAAGAGTGGGAACTAACCTAACCTTACAAACCCTAACCTAACTTAACATGAATGTGATCGGTTTATGATCCTTCACTACTGGCTACGCCGTTTTGGGAATGCTGCCGTGCGTACATGGCTTAGCCTGATTGAAGCCTTTACTTTTCCCTCAGGTGAATGAACCGGTGACCCAAGGTCTTCGCCCGATCCACTACGCGATCTGGCAACGCTACCTCGAAGCTACCAGGCTGCTGCTAGTGCGAGGGTGTGACGTCAACGCGAGAGATGACTGCGGTTATAGTGCGCTGCATCTGTCAGCTGAACATGGGTTAGTTTAATATTCACACACTTCACAACACATTAACCTAGTCGCACACTAAGATCTCTAAGGTATTGACCTTTTCTACCGGAATTTGAACCCAGGGCAAAAGCGCGGCGGGCAGGGTCACTACCAATCGGTCGTGGAATCCCGTAGTACTGATCAATAATCAGATCAGCTTTATCACTGGCTTAGCTAGTAGTGTTGCCAGCTGCACCCTATGTCCTGTGTTTGAATCCCGATAGGTGCGCATAAAGTTGGAGCTATAGTTACCGCTATATGACTCAATGTTTTAATAGTTACTTATTTAGAAAACCCGTAATTTTTTCCCATTCCAGTTACCGGTTGTAAGATTGTTATATTTGTGATCAAAAAGCGGCGGCAGGCTTACCCCTTATCACGTAGGACTTAAAAGGCTACCTGTTCAAAAGTGGGTATGTAATTTGCTCACTTCTATAACGGATAACGACCCTGATTCTATGTAGGTAAACCTATGGCACCCTATAATGGTTCTATAAAATGCCATTCATCCCCAGTTACAAAGAGCTGGTGAAACTGCTGCTGGACTCCAACGCGGACGTAGACTACCGACCGGACACGGGCGAGGAGTTCCCCAGGACCACGCTCTGTGATGAGCCTCTCAGGCTGGCCATCAGGAATAAGCATTACGTGAGTACTAACTGATGATGACTTCCACTTCTTCCGCGTGAACTATATTGTCTATACCTATGTCATGATCATCATCATTATCAGCCTATTGCAGTTCACTGTTGGACATAGGCCTCCCCCGGAGCACGCCATCAGACTGCTATGGGGGTAATTGCCTATAGTCACCAAGCTGGGCAGGCGGGTTGGTGACCGCAGTTTGTATTTTGGACTATGTTGTCAACACGGGAGGCACTGCTGCCCACCTCCCGGGAACCCTTAATCGCCTCGTACGATACCCACGGGCAGACATGGGGCGGTACGAATTCTACTCTGCCGGCACCACGCGGCCATACCTATGTGAACTAGTAATAATAATTAAAAAAATAAATAATAATAATAAAACACTTTATTGTACCGTAGAGAAGATTATTGTACACACAAATAATTTCTGTAGGTACGTACATGGGCAATCTGTTAAGCTGTTTTGTGTGAAAGAGTAACCAACCATCCTTCTCACGATTTTATGGTACGTACAGCTGATTCAATGGCTGTTCCCAAAAATGGGGTATCTAGAACTTGCAGGAACACAAATAAGAGAGCCTGCAGTCATGTTTAGAATAACGACAGAAAAAGATCAGTGACTAGTTGCTAACTAATTGCCTGAGAGATGAGAGTACCATATACCTATAAAATAAATAAAAAATATTTATTTATAGATAAAATATTTATAGATAAATGTATTTTCTTCTATATTTCGAGTTTAAAAAAGTGCAATTTGAAGGGTTCTCAGTGTAATGTCATGTAATCTGCTCTAGAATCATCCGGACTCATCATCTAAAGTAAAACCCTGTAACCCCTAACAACTCGTCTCTCCTCATTTCCCAGGATGTGGCCAAACTTCTGCTAGAACATGGCGCTGACCCCAACAAGAGGTATTTCTTCGGCTCCGAGATAAACCTGGTCTCAGACCCTGAGTATCTGGAGCTGCTGCTGACCTTCGGGGCCAACCCTGACTCCAGGGACCGAGCTGGTTTGACACCGCTGATGAAGGCTGCAAGGCAGAGGAAGGTATCTGTCAGGACTTATATTTACTCATTTTGGAATGGCGGCGTGACATGATAATGACATGATTTTGGAGACTCTGCTTATCCTCCATAGGGATTGATTACACGTTGATATAGATTACTATAGATACATAGGTACTATATTGTAGTCAACTCTAGTATGGGTGATTTTCTTAAAACATTCAGTGCCGGCGATTACGTATTTGCGTCTTCTAGGCCTTTTAGAGATGACGGTGACGCTTATTTGCGTCATCGCACTAGGCGTTGACCTGATGTCGGCTTGCTTAGAAAAACTGCCAGCAGCGAATGTGTGTCCCCTGACAATTCCCAAAACTAAAACGAGATGCAGACCTGGAATTAAAAAAGAAGTCTGAATCATCTCTCTTCTTCTCTTTCAGAGTATTGAAGCAGTTCTCCTCCTTATCAGCTTCGGCGCTGATGTCAATGCGATGGCTGATGCGAGGAACGACTACAGGACCGTACTACACTATGCTGTGCTTGGAGGTATGTTGGTCGCAAGTAAATAAGGGTTTGAAAAGTTTCATAACTCGTGTTCGCCGATGCAGAAGCAAAATCCAGGATTATCACGCAGATTCTAAGGGCATGTTGAGCATAACTGAGCCAGATGTAAAAGTGACTTGCTAGCTCATCGTCTAAAAGAACGATCCTAGCTTTCTTAGAGGATTCTTATGTTTTCATGTTTACATGACGTTTCATGTAAGTGTCCAGCCAGACCTGTCTCTATTTTATGTAAACCTTCGTCCTCAGGTAACGTGGACATTGTAACCCTGCTCATCAAGCAAGGAGCCCGAGTGAACTATATCAGTCCTGAGCTGAACAAGCCGAGTCCGTTAGACCTGGCCATCTTGAGGGGAGACGTGGATATGACACAGCTGCTGCTGGCTGCTGGTGAGTTGATCAGTTTCTTGAATCCCAACTTAATTTGCTACTACGAGTATACAACCCAAACCTTCCTATTGAATTACTCGTCATCCGATCAAAGGGCCTGGGTTCGATTCCAGTCATGGGCCTGTACCACTGAATTTGTTTCTTAGTCCTGTCATGGTCAATGTTAGTCCTGTGCCTGATCTCTCTCCGGTCGTGTCGGCTGTCATCGGACTGTGAGAATTAAGGACTAGGGAATGCACCTGTGTTTGCACATACACTTGTGCACTAATCTGTAGTCCACGCGCTATATTTTAGTGTAAAATAAATTGTAGGTATTTGCAGATACATGGCCCCTTCTATCGTCTGTAATACCATACCTGTTGTGGGCTTCGTGTTGATATTCGCTATTGTATGTATTTCTTGAATTCACACGGCATTAGCGAATGGACAGAGTGGACATTAGGTATGTACCTAATTCATTTTTTTTCTTCATCAGGTGCACAAGTAAACGCCTCCAGCCCGGTGATTGGTTCACCTCTACACGTAGCCTGCTCCGATAGTATTACTAATAGAAAGGAAATCGTACAGGTGAAAGAATTTTCAAATACTTTAGTCAAGTACCTACCTACCTACCCATTTTGATAATGGTTATTGGAGAGAGAAGGAATAGAGAATGCACATACAAGTACCAGAACATCTCCCGCGCAGTTGGCTCTCCGAGATTGGCCGCCATGTTGGCGTCAATTTTAGCGAAAAGCGAGGACAGAATCTGTTATTGATCAGTGGCAGATGCTAGCTTATCGTCAGAGATTATGTCAGAATCATAGATTCTTACGACATGCACGGAAGGAGATGCAGCTGATGTAGGTAGGTATTCTATTGATAATAATATGCTAACTTCAGAAGTACAGCGGGTGTTTGCTTTGACATTGCTTTGCGATTCTTTTGTTAATAACACCGTCTATGTCTACTGCTCGTGACCACTCGACATGATGTCGAGGGAAAGAGGGAAATGTCTAGTGACTAGCAGTAGACATAATGTCGAAGGTGGGGCACGAAAATATGAAAAATGGTTTTCACTCGACATCCGCCATTTTGAATAGACATTTTCAATGTCGAGTGCGTTTCGAAATTTTCAATTTAGGACTATTCCATTCTAGATCCTTCTAGAAACCGGCGCGGACCCCAACCTGAAGGTGTACAACGAGGAGGACGGCACGCAGCTGCGGCCCGCGCTCGCGGAGTACCTCGCCAGCAACGACCAGCCCAGCGCGGAGATCGTGGGGCTGCTGCTGCGGTACGGAGCCAGGGTAAGGAAGAAAGAAGAAGTTCTATCCCACTAGACTAGTCTACTGCTGGACGTAGGCCAGGGCACGTCACAGGGCTACTGCCATATGGGGGTTTTGTGACCGCAGTGATCCGACTACGTTGTCAACACGTGGGCGTTTCACTCAATAGTTCCTTTAGATGATGGCGTTAGCGTCTGTCTGTATGTATGTTTGTTATATGTTGTGTAGCCTACACGATATTGGTTTCAACTATTTTTAAGGGTAGGGTAGGGTAATGGGGGTCACTAGAATAAAATAGTTAAAATTAACAAAATCTTTATTGCAACCGCCTCATAACAAAATTTACTTAACTAGCTATAATTTGAGATCAGTAATCATCACATTAATAATCATCTTTGGGGAATATTAAAGCACAAAAAAACAAATTTGACTCCCTTGCACTGAGGTACCTACGGGTAATTGAGGTCACCTTGTGTGTGGGCAATGAGGATCATACAAGAATCTAACACAAATCGCGTCACGTCAGATACAGAGGTATCGTTTGATTCCTGGAGAATATTCCTCTTTACTCTTTCGGTCCCCTTCTTCGGCACCTTCATCTTTTTTCCTTGGCCCTTGCCCTTAGGTATATTTTTTTCCTTTTCCCTATCTTTTTCTTTGAGTGGCGGTCACTAGCGGGCAATGGGGGTCACCCGATTCTCATTACCCCACAAGTATTTTATGAGAAAAAAATAATAATCACAAAATATAATTAGAAACACTCGGGATTTAAGTAGGAAATCATTACACTGAATGTACAAGTAAAGGCGTAAAAAAGTAACATACAAGTAGATTAATAACTATAATACTTACTGTTTGTTTGCGGCCATCCATATATTACGTGACAGGTTAAGGGGGAGGGAGGGGGTCGTCAAACTGTGACATTGTGTGACAAGGGGGTGGGAGGGCTCCTAAATTTCGTGACGTCACATTTTCATTCAATAATCTCTAAATATAAATTTGCAAAAAAAAGCTAAATGTGACGTCACACTAGGGAAGGGATGTGACCAGCTGTGACAAGGAGGGGGGGAGGGGCAAAAAATCATGAAATTCGTGTGACGTAATTTATGGATGACCCCTTTTGCGACTGTGAAAATTTACATCGGCGAGCCGTAAAAACAAAACACACCTCTCATTCTTTCTATTAGTGTTACTTTTGGTGATATGTGGGTGACCACCATTACCCGCTGACTCCCATTACCCGATCTTCGCCTAATTCCTAATGTCTGCCCCTACGGTCTGCCCGTGGTGCAACCTGTTATAATTTGACGTACCTACCTACATACGGAATGAATGGTGTAGTTAAGTCAATGACAAAAAGATCTAAAAGGCGGTTCCTAAAACAAGATAAATCTATTTCGTTTTTCTCTTTCAGGTGATCATGAAAACTCAGTTCAGGGACCCTGACGGCATTCTGAACCACCTTCAGAACGTTACCTCAGAAGAATACCAACACATCTTCTACACCCTTCTAGAAGCAGCCGAAGCCTTCGATCTCTGTATGATTAAAAGAAATAGTACCCTCACCCCCAAGCAGAAACAAGACTTGATAGATCGCGCGAAAATACCCATCTCCTTACTCGCGCAAGCCAGGATATTTCTACGCAGACGTTTGGGCAATTTCCTCGTGGACATCGCCCATAAATTAGAAATCCCTAAAACTCTTCACCATTATTTACTTTTTGATTGAAATACTTTTTGTCCGTGCCGGCATAAAATTTTTGTAATTGGCTGAAAGGACTAGAGATTCCTTTGTTGATAAAAAAATGTCAATGTTGTTAGTCGTAATCGACTCCCCCGAATTTAGGGAGTGGCTATTTTTGAGAAGTTTTCGAGGTTTGTTTCGAAATGATAAACGAAAGACTTTATTTACTTTATATACTTAGATATAAGGATAGGTAGGTACATGTTTAATGTTAATACAATGCATGATCTCATTTATCATCTTCATGCATAAATAAAATTCATTATACTTACTTATACTTTTTCGTACTCGGATTTATTGACTTATTAGACGTTTATCTATATAGATGTGTAAGTAGTAATCAAAATCTCTATCCAAATTATGAAGAAAATATTTTCGATATGATACTCAGACGCATTGCTAAAAATACTATGCAATGGTTTTTTTTATTAAATTATGATCAAGTTTTGACTCTCTTAGGCATTGTGAAGTAGGTATGTAATTGATATTCAGGAGAAATTTTCAACTATAATTTGGTTTTGTACAACTAGTATTACATAATAATCATCTGTGGTATGGTATGTATTAGGTACATATTTTTTTAACGAAATTATTCATGATTATGCTATAATAATTTAAGTGGTATTATTTATACTTCCTACCTATATATTATCATAGAATTGAAGTAGTCTGAAATTACGATATAATGTGATATATTGTGATAAAGGAGCATACTTTTTCTAAGAAAAAAATGTATTTTTTATAAAATAAAATGTGTGAAATAATTTCTAGTTTTTTTTAAGCATGATTTGATATCTTTTCATATAACATAAATTGATTGATTAGGCCTAAAAAAAAATATTTTTATTTTGGAAAACTATATTTTTTAAATTTGATATAATAGTAGGTATGTATATTAAAAATGTATATAATACTATATTAGTGTAAAAGCGTCTTGTGCTTTTGAAAATAAAGAGTTCAGGCAGTTGCACGGGTTTATTTTGGCAGCCCCAATATAAGTACATAAATATAATAGGTAAGGGAAGGAATCTTTAGAGTTCTTTTTTAATACTATCGCTAGATAACAATTATACTCCTACAGATTATTCTACATACGACTTTTTGGTGTATTTTGTATAGTTACTGTTTAGAAATAAACCTGAAAAGTACTAAAAATACTGAAACTGTGTACTTAAGACCAAAAATACAGCACAGAAAGAACTGAAGCATTAACTAATTTGCGTCAAATTGATCGTTTTCAATTTTGACGTTTTTCGGACAGATCCATATGATCTTGATTGTCATTTTCAAATTTGAATTTTAGCCGTTCGTTTCCTTCTCTACTTTGCAACTTTGTGTGCGCGAACAAAAAAATTAGTTGGATTTTCGTATTGCAATTAAATTATTTAAATTTTGTATTTAACTAATTAATCTAAGTTCATAACTATGGCAGAAAGGACATCCCGTCTAGCGTCCTACAAAAATGCTGGACAAGGAGTTAATGTAAGTGCCGTAAGCCCTTTGTTCCGAATACCTTCCTATTTTTTCGAAAATTTTATAAAAGAAACACTTTAAATGTCGGCTTAAAATACAGGATATGCGTAGAAAAAGGGCAGAGCTTAGCGTGGCCCTCAGAAAGCAGGCTAGGGAAGAACAACTGCTCAAGAGAAGGGCTCTGTCTCCGGAAGCCGGTGATGATGTGGTCCAGGAGAATGAGAGGATCCTCACACCTGAGGAAATCGTTCAAGGTAATACAACCTCGTTTATTGTGTATACTGCCAGATTAAGTTTTAAGAGCTCAGAAAAGACTGTTGGAGTGATTTTGCAACACCCAGACCAGACTGCTGTATCATGCCTTAGATAAAAGATCATAGAGGAGATCGCACAACTATGTTTAGCAAAGCCAGATGTAACTGTTCAGTGATAACTTTCTAGCTATCAATACCTGCACCCGTATGATGAATTTGGTGAGTGAGATGTCTCACTTTTAAACGTCAAACTCACAGAGCTAAGTAATAACTAGATAAACTAAGTGTATGTACTTTACATGTAAAAAATAGACTTAAGAATTTGAATAGACACTCTTTCTCGAGCCAGGATTTAATGAATTAGGGCTTGATTATAGTGATAGGATTGAATGATAGAAGTGGTGTGCAATCCCTTTTTACACACCAAGTAGAAACACTTGTCTTGTCTAGTTATTACTTAGCTCTGTGGATTTGACGTTTAAAAGTGAGACATCTCGCTCTCACCAAATTCATCATACGGGTGCTGTTTTATTTAGTTCAATACATTTTATCTGACAAGTTTGATATCCTGGGATTCCACAGAACAAGTGTACGGTAGGCACAGATTTATTTTGAGAAGTTAGTCATGCCCGTTCCCCAATATGCCTATGTTCACTTGTGGTACATACAAGCAACATCAGAGAAACTATTGTAAAAACTGCATCAAAATGATGTGTGTACCCAGTATAACTCGCACAATGATTTATTTATTGTGGACACACACGACTGTCCGCGTGGTCTACAGAAAGGGGTCCACAGGAGACTCGATTGGGGTCTACGTTGGTGTGAAAAATTGAGGGTTCACAATTAATTTGTATGTGGTGTAGGCATGTAGGGGATATGTCCATCAGAACCATTTAAGTTTTAAGAGGGGTCTATGAAAAAAAAAGTTTGGTAGGGGATCCCTGGTTTAAAATATGACAAATGTGGCTATAGGATGTCCCCTGTGATCCTTACATACATACATACATATAGTCACGCCCATTATCCCCCGAGAAGGTTGGGCAGAAGTGTGCAAATCACTTTTTACTAGTTAGCCTATTAAGTCCCACGTGGTAAGGGGTGAGCCTACCGCCGCTGTTCAGGCAGTAATACAACAATCTAGCGACCAGTAACATATCCAATAGGAAATATTTCCGTGCCATACTAAATAGCTTTTATAATAAATAATGCATGTAATTGATACAAACCTTATGCCATAAATTGATAATTTGATAATATTGATAAGTTGATACACACATACGAGTACATACATATAATCACGCCTTTATCCTTACGGGGTAGGCAGAGCACCAAGGGCCGATAGAACCACATGGTGCCACTTCTGACCAATTTTGAGGGTATAGTTGAGATGTACAAGTTCGGTTAGTAGTGGCAGGTGGTCAGCCCATCGCCTACAAAACACCAAGACCCTCTTGTCCCTCTACTGACTTGTATAGTATGTCCGGGAAGAGAAGCAGCTGTGGTATTATACTTTTTTTTTCACTCCCAGAGCAGCATAGAAGATAATTGATAATTTCACAATACATTCAAAATTCCAGGTTTGAGATCCAGTGACCTGGCTGTAAAGACGTCTTCAGCCCGCTCGGCTCGACGGATGCTCTCCCGGGAACAGAACCCGCCCATCACCGTCATGGTCAATGCGGGAGTCATTAAGCCCCTGGTGGAGGCTTTGGACAGGGATGATTGGTATGTACACCTGTTAACCCTACCCCTGAAGTATGAATTCTGTGCTGATGCAGGGCTATGCTGCTCTGGGAGTGAAAAAAAAAACGTATAATACTACAGCTGCTTCTCTTCCCGGGCATACTATACAGGCTGATTTTTGGTTGTCAACGTTCCCGAAAACACGGAATCTCCTCATCGTCACGATCATTTTTCTTTATGGTAGCATACCTGGGAAGTGTCTGGTTTCCAAAATATTAGGGTTCAAAGTTGAGTAAATAGACTGCGTTTTTCTGCATAAATGCACATTGACGCGTGTAGCAAGATTTTTTTACGAGAAGTAATTAATATCTGTCTATGAAAAAACTAGCATAAACACTTGACACTATAACTTTCGCCCAATCAAGTAATAAAAAAAAAAATCTAAAATAATTACATTATTTCCCACCATTTTTTTTGTCATAAACTTACTTTAATTGATGTATAGAGTACGTACCCTTTGTTAAAGTGGCAACGAAAAAACATCCTGTATGTAAAGTGGGGCCTGTCACAATATATTCCTGAAAACTGCATCGAAATCGGTTCAGCCGTTTCTGAGATTAGCGTGCACAAACGCACAGACAAACCGACAAACAGACAAAAATTACAAAAATCATTCTTTTGGGTACTATATTGCGTTGATAAAGGTCTCCCATAGTATTTTTTCTCATATATCTTCCATGTACAGACTGTGATCCATTACATTTTTATTATAAGATCCAACGATTGCCACTTTTCTCTATCTTGAGCCAGTTTTTGCCAAAGTGGTCCAGCAACTCCTTTTACCTCATCCTCCCACCTTATGTAGGGTCTGCCTTTTGCTCTCTTCCCTACCGGACCTCTTCATGCTGTGACCATCTTGGCCCATCTATAGTATTTGAGCCTTGCTACAGTTCCAGCTAACCCATTCGCAAATTGTCGCAAGATTAATAATGGGCAAAACAAAAAACTTCACTTTAACACATTCATTGTCTATTTGCGCCTAGTGCCAGGATTTGACCTGATATTGGCACTTTTAGAAGATAAGACACTAAATTTCAAGTTTATCAAAAGCAAATTAGCAAGCAAGTATTAAGTACATGGCCATTATTTACCTTGTTTACCTGTGTGTGTACTTTCCCATTCTCCAGTTCCGATCTGCAGTTTGAAGCAGCATGGGCGATCACCAACATCGCGTCCGGTACACATGAACATACGATGGCTGTTGTTGAGGTAAACATACTTTAGTGTCAGACCGCACTACGGCAAAACCGCTGCGGTTTTTAACCGCCTGACTGTAAAGGAAACCAATGGAAGCGGCCGCACTGACGGTTTTTTCCCGCGACTGATTTTAAAACCGCGTTTTGTTCCATGACGAGCGGGTAAAAACCGCGCCAAAATTTGCTGTCAATAGAACTTAGATTGGCGGTTTTTAACCGTATTGTGTGCGTCTTGAACGGTTTGCGGTTATGTGGTTAACCGCTCGCGGGATAAAACCGTAGTGCGGGCTGGCACTTGGTCTAAATTTTTAAATTTAAAACCAATTTTTTAAAATATAATATTGAAAATTAGTGATTATCTTTCGACACGAAACTAGGTAGATAAAAAGAAACAATTTTCACTATGGGACCTACTGCGAAATATAAAAAAAAAATCAGCCGTTCCAAACATTTCAGTGCAGTAATTATTCCAGATTGTATGACGGCGCTGACCGCTTGTATTGCGTACAGGGTGGTGCAATCCCCAAGCTAGTAACCCTACTAATCCGCGGAGGTGTGGTCGGTGAACAATCAGCGTGGGCCCTCGGGAACATCGCCGGCGACGGCTCGGGCCCGAGGGACGCGGTCCTGCGGGCCGGGGCGTTACCTGCGCTCCTCGGTCTGCTGGGCCCGGGGACTCCGCCCAGCCAGCTGCGGACTGCTGTGTGGACTTATAGCAACTTTTGCAGGTAGCCTTTAGTTTCAATTATTCATAGCCATCACCGCCTATTGCAGTCCATTGGTGCTCGTCCACAGAGCTCGATTCATTCACATTGGTATCTATTTTAAAGCTTTTATAGCCTGCATTTTTACATTAGCCTAATGCAGTCCACTGCTGGACAAGACTCGATCTGCTGTTCCAACTTCCCTCTTTAAATCATCGGTCCATCTGTCCGGAGGGCGCCCAACGCTACGTTGCCGAGGCGCGGTCTCCATTCGAGATAATTGTACAATATTCGCCTTGAAATGTCAAAGTTCCTTTGAAATTCATTTTACGTAATACGAATTCGACAAGCAATTAGCGATTTATGTACAATTTTCGCTATCGCTTTGCTTTTTCTAGTTAGGTAATAAGGGGGCCGTTTACTTCGCCGTCCTTCGGTTCTACGTCAGATGTGACCCGTCCACTGCCACTTTAGAAAAAAAAAACTAAAAATCTAAATTATCCCAAATAAAAATATTTTCCCTTGTTGCCAGACTACCAGTGTATCAAATATTCAAATCGGTTCAGTAGTTTTGGCGTTAAAACTAGACAGAGTTACTTTCGTATTCATAAATATTATTCTATGCTGCTCTGGGATTTAAAAAAAAAGTATAATACTACAGCTGCTTCTCTTCCCGGGCATACTGTACAAGTCAGTAGAGGGACAAGAGGGTTGGTGTTTTGTAGGCGATGGGCTGACCACCTGTCACTACTAACCGAACTTGTACATCTCAACTAAACCCTCAAAATTGGTCAGAAGTGGCACCATGTGGTTCTATCGGCCCTTGGTGCTCTGCCTACCCCGTAACGGATAAAAGCGTGATTATATGTATATATGTATCTATTTCCAGGAACAAGAACCCTATGGTAGAATTCGACCTCGTAGCACCAGCGCTTCCATACATCTCTGTGTTATTGGAAGCTAATGACAATGATGTTTTGGGTAAGATTTACAATTTAAGATGCATACGAAGATAATAGAAAGAAAGAAAGATGAAAGAAATTATTTATTCAGCATTCAAAAATGTTTCACAATACAGCCAAACAGAAAAACATAATTATGCTGAAATGGACCCAGCTCAGCATACAGCTGCAGACCAAAACAGATGGCCTGCAGCGCTGGTTTTCAGCTGGACCCGTATATTAGTGTTCCGGAATACACTATAAAATATAAATCAAATTTTCAATATGGTAACTACTTAAATGCACAAGCTATAGATGCCTATAACTTTTTTTCTTAAGCAAGATGCGGCCTAGGGTGGTACATGTTTACCTAGAAAGTGCCTATTCACTCTAGCTTTGAAGAGACCAATGTTGTAGTGCTCGGGAAATACCTCGGCAGGAAGTGCATTCCACTCCTTAGCCGTTCGCATTACAAACGAGTTAGTAGAACGTTTGGTGCGGATGGATGGGATATCATTTAAGAATTCATTCTATAACCTTGGGAATTCCTTTCTTATGGGATGCCTTACATCATACGAAGGACACAAGGTTTAACTTTATTAGCAAGCCTAGGAACGCTATATGATAAACCGATTTATCAACATTTAGCCTGTCAAAATATGATAAATATAGCCGCCATGTTGAATTTTGTATGGATACGATACGATATCATACGTTACTCATCGTGAAAATCACGATGATCGGTCATGGGGGTCTCTAAGTTGATTCTAGTTGAAGATGAAAGAATCTATACATATACAGGGTGTAACAGAAGAGGTGATTTTGATATGGCTATATTTATAGAATTTCGCATAACATACCCCTTTCTGTTATGCCCTTTATATTATAGATAAATAATGCCTTCAGTTTAACAACATTAGTTTTTTCTACTACCAGCGGATGCATGTTGGGCCCTCTCCTACCTAACCGACGGCCCGAACGACCGTATAGAAGGGGTCCAGGAGACCGCGGGTCTGCTACCGCGGCTGGTCGGTCTGTTGGGCCACAAGTCTCCGGCTGTCAAGACCCCTGCTCTTCGGGCTTTGGGGAATATGCTTACTGGGTCTGATGTACAGGTATGTGGAAATATTTATTTTATTTGCTTATAATCCAAGTTATGATTCTAAGATCGGAGATAGTGGTAAAAGATCAATGAAAAATTTCTAGTTCATTGAGAACTCTCCCGAAATGCATGAAAGATCGTAAAAAAACATCTGCTGCTCCATACAATCTTGAACTGCAGTAAAATGTATAATATAATATAATAATAATATATTCACACACTTCACTACACAACACATTAACCTAGTCCCACACTAAGATCCCTAAGGTCTTGTGTCATGGGCAAGGGCGTCGCCAGCCGATGGCGCAGGGGGGGGCAAGTTGACTTTACCTACTACAATTCATACTTTTCTCATTCTCTATGAATGAGAAAAGTAGGTATGAATTGTAGGTAAAGTCGACAGCACATGAAACTTTTCACTTTTACTACGAGCCTTACATCTACAGCGATTGTAATAACAACAGTATCTTAGTACTATATACATATATATTCTGTGACAGTACAGAGTCTAATGTGTAAAGCTACACGAGCACGAGCTCTTGACTATGCAATAAAAAACTTGTAAATGAGTTATAATAACATTTATTAGAAAAATAAAATAAAAAGAAGTTTGAATTCGATTTTCGACGTACGGGAATGATTGTTCAAGGCTTGAACTTCAAGCAAATCAACTCAAAGACTTAGGACTTTGGTTGTATTATATTTGGCAACTTTTTTAAAATCTCTAGGGGGGGGCAGCTGCCCCTCCCTGCCCCCCCTTGGCGACGCCCTTGGTCATGGGTACTAAGCAACGGTATATAAATACATAGATAAGTATAGAAACATCCATGACTCGGAAACAAACATTGATATTCATCATATCAATGTTTGCACCTACCGGGATTCGAACCCAGGACCTATGGCGTCGTAGGCAGGGTCACTACCTACTAGACCAATCGGCCGTCGGTTATGGTATGGAACAGCTGATGTTTTTCACAATTTCATAGTTGGACCCACAATAAAAGATATTTCTCTTTATCTACCAACTCTCGTGTAAAAAATAAGTTACTTAGGCCTGATTTTTTCAAACGTTTCAAACGTGCTAGTCTGTTAAAACTATAATTGTATCTCCCTCTTCTAATTGCCCTCTCTTTTCCTCGCCGCGGACGCGGACTCCTTGTGCTTTGCCCTCCACGTAAGTAGTTGCCCAAAAATCGCGGCACCGAGCTCACGTCTCGACAAGTGAATTTTTGTGTGTGACAAACCGACCTACCTAAAGGAGTACCCTCAAAACCTAAAAGTGGACTATAGTGAAGTGAAAACCCCCAAAACCCTACGAGAGATTCCGCGCGGAAGAAGAAAGAAGAGAAAGCAACAAGGTTTTTGACATTACTTTCATTCTCACTTTGACGCGACGCGACCCCCTAAATCCCTAAACATTTAATTTATAAACATAGCCTATCTGAACAATAAAGATGATACTGTCTCTATCTCGCTCAAGTTTGGAGAAAGACGGCATCAACCTTATTCTTCTGGTCATCTGACATTTGGAAAAATCAACCCTTAATATGAAAACAATTTATATATGTATGTATTCTTTCAGACGGACCGCTGCATAGAAGCCGGCTGCCTACCAGCCATAAACCAGCTCCTGCGCTGCAGCAAACCCTCACTGGTAAAGGAAGCCGCCTGGGCAGCCAGCAATGTGCTAGCCGGGACCGCGGCACAATTAGAGGCCGCCATAGCCGCCGGGCTCCTTCCTGAAGTCGTCGCTGTGCTGACCTGCGATGATGTTAGGTTAGCTGACGATTTGGGAAAATTTGACCTTTTGGGAAAAGTTGACGTTTTGGGAATTTGACGCTTTGAGAAAAGTTGACGTTTTGAGAATTTGACGTCTTGGGAAAATGGGCGAGTTGGGAAAATTGACGAGATGAGAATCGGGCGTTTTGGGAAAATTGGTAAGTTGGGAATTGGACGTTTTGAGAAAATGAGCAAGGTTGTGTTACTGAAATGGAGTAGGTAGGTATAACTGCAGGATCATAAAAGGTATCTTATAGCCACGTTTAGCACAGCAGGGGGCAGATAGAAGCGGCTATAGCTGCAGCCGCTGCAGAAGTGATGACATCAGGTCAGATGGATAGGAATTGGCATAGAAATAGGATAGGGCGATATGCAAAGGAGCATTCCTATACAACTCAACAATGTTCATACAATCTTGAAAAGTTCACATGATTTGGAGTTTAAACATTTTGGCGATATCCATTCTCTTACTCCTTGTATAGTGGCCTATATTAACAGCTCACTTAACAATTAAATATAAATAATTATAAAAAATTCACTCAACAGTCAATTCTCAATAACAAAACATCGTATTTCCAACCCTCAGGTGTCAAAAAGAAGCAGCCTGGGCGATAACAAACCTATGTCTCGGGGGCTCCAACACACAGCTGGACGCGTTACTGACCGCCGGAGCCCTGGAGCCCTACTGCGCGCTGCTAGCGGCGCCCGACCTCAGGACTGTGGCGGTCGTGTTGGATGGACTCACTCATCTGCATAAGGTAGGTGGAATTATGTACTTACATATGCTGCTCTGGGAGTGAAAAAAAAACATATAATACTACATCTGCTTCTCTTCCCGAGCATACTGTACAAGTCAGTAGAGGGATAAGAGGGTCTTGGTGTTTTGTAGGCGATGGGCTGACCACCTGTCACTACTAACCGAACTTGTACATCTCAACTATACCCTCAAAATTGGTCAGAAGTGGCACCATGTGGTTCTATCGGACCTTGGTGCTCTGCCTACCCCGTAAGGGATAAAGGTGTGATTATATATATGTATGTACATCATCATTATCTTCCTGCCCTTAAGCCATTATTTACGGGGTCGGCGCAATATGGTTTCTTTCATATCCAATTTGGCCTTTGTGTTACGTCCGGCTGACTAATGCCAACCCTCCTCGGGACAATTTTAGTAAGTATAGTCATCATCATCATCATCATCATCATCATCATCATCATCATCATCATCATCATCATCATCATCATCATCATCATCATCATCATCATCATCATCATCATCATCATCATCATTTACAACCCTGAGCCCACTGTTGGACATAGGCCTCCTCCAACAACCTCCACTCCGACCGGTCGGAAGCAGCCTGTATCCGACCGACGCCCGCAACCTTGGCCAGGTCATCCGTCCACCTCGCGGGTGGCCTTCCCACGCTGCGCTTGCCGATACGTGGTATCCACTCTAGAAGATTTCCGACTCCATCGGCCATCAGTTCTTCGAGCTATGTGCCCTGCCCATTGCCACTTCAGCTTGCTGGACCGTTCAGCTATGTCGGTGATCTTTGTACGTCTGCGGATCTCCTCATTTCTGATTCGATCACATAGAGAGATACCAAGCATAACTCTCTCCATCGCTCGCTGTGCGATCCTGAGCTTTTTTATGAGGCACATAGTTAGAGACCACGTCTCAGCACCGTAGGTCATCACCAGTGGTCGGAGTAGGTATAATGAATTAAGGTCATTGACATCAAACGTATATGTTAATATGGATACGCCTCCGAGTTTCCGGATTATTATGATAAAAATAAAATAAAAATACCGAAACTTCGAAATTATTACACGAAACTAGTTAAAAATGTATCAATACTCTCAACGCTATGCTGCTAGTTTTTGGAAACTCCGGTACATTCCGGAAAAAATGCATGTCCATGTTGTGATATCATGACGCAAGTATGTAAAATCAATATACCTACTCCGACCACTGCTCATCACCGGTTGTAGATATAGTAAAATCCGTAAATGGTCTTACAGCAAATTTCAATAACCGATTTACATAAGCATGGTTGGTGAAAATAGATTGCTTCGCTACATACATACAGGGTGTTTTTTGTGACCACCTTTAACGAAGGGTACGTATTCTATACATGAAATAAAGTAAGTTTATGCCAAAAAAATGTTGGGAAAAAAAAAATATTTTGAAAAAAATTTTTAAAAATTTTTTTTGAAAATTTTTTTTAAATTCCTTGATCGTGCGAAATTTATAGTGTCTAGTGTTTCTGTTAGTTTTTTTATAGACAGATATTAATTATTTTTCGTGAAAAAATCCTGCTACGCGCGTCTATGTGCATTTATGCAGAAAAACGCAGTCTATTTACTCAACTTTGGACCCTGATATTTTGGAAACCAGACACTTCCCAGGTATGCTTCCATGGAGAAAAATGATCGTGATGATGAGGAGATTCCGTAGTTTTCGGGAACGTTGACATGCAGAAAAACGCAGTCTATTTACTCAACTTTGGACCCTGATATTTTGGAAACCAGACACTTCCCAGGTATGCTTCCATGGAGAAAAATGATCGTGATGATGAGGAGATTCCGTAGTTTTCGGGAACGTTGACGACCAAAAATCATCCTGTATAGGCTACTTTTTATCCATGGAAAATCTTTTTATTCCATGTAATGTTGTATTTTCTCCAGTCTTGTTTTGCATTTCAGCTACATCCTATTCTTCATGATAATGTAAAATTTTGTTTTTCAGGCGGCATCCAAATGCGGTCAGATAGAAGCTCTCTGCTTGAGGATCGAAGAGATTGGAGCCCTCGATAACATTGAGGCTTTACAGCAACATGAGAACGAAGATGTAAGTATTAAATTAATATATAAGAGTAATTACTACTAATAATTATACAGGTGTAACAAAAAGGGTATAAATAAATAAATATTCACACACTACACAACACATTGACCTAGTCCCACAGTAAGATCCATAAGGTCTTATGTCGTGGGTACTAAGCAACGGTATATAAATACATAGATAAGTATAGAAACATCCATGACTCGGAAACAAACATCGATATTCATCATATCAATATTTGCACCTACCGGGATTCGAACCCAGGACCTATGGCGCAGCGAGCAGGGCAACTACCAATTACACCAATCGGCCGTCATTTTGGTATTTTAAGCGAAAAGCTATGTAAATAGCCCACTGTAAAGAACCTGTCCACAATATTTGAGACTAGACTGAAATCACATTTTATTTTTCACGATAGTATGGAGAATTTTTAAATACCTCAGGAATTTTCACACAATCTTGAAAAATAAAAATGTGATCTCGAGTCTCAAATTTTGTAGATAGGTTCTCTATAGTGGACTATTTACATAGCTTTTCACTTAACATACCCTTTTTGTTACACCCTGTATATTTATCGTCAGCCGGTACTGGACTTAAAAAAACTGGCAAGTCCGGTGTTAACAGTGTGTCTTAACATCACAATTATTTCTCCGCAGATATACAGAAAAGCTCTAAACCTGATCGACACATACTACTCGGATCAGGATGACTCCGCTGCTCATCCCGAGCAGAAAGAAAACGAATTCCAGTTTGGTACCAGCCAGCCCAACGAAAACATCAACTTTTAACTACATTAACTACCTCGGTTTCTCTAAGGCTTGTCAATTTAACGTATTTAATAACGCATTCGCCACGTATTTGCGTCTCTTAGCTTTCTAGAGGTGTCGCCGACGCATATTTGCGTCCTTGGCGTTGAACGAGATGTCGGCATGCTTAGAAAATAAACCATCAGCGGATGTGTAATAATAAGCTTAAATGTTTAGCTTAAATGTTTAAAATTCTTTTGTAATAACTGTGGTGTCTTTAGATAGTGCTGGGTGACGTTATTTATTTATTTATTTATAACCATATTACAAAGCATTACAGCTTGCGCCAATGCGCCTTGAAATGTAGATATCATGATAACTTTAACAATTATAGGTATAATGTGCATTAAAATATCAGATAAAAAAATAGGCATTCATGCTCACTCATTCACCATCTCACAGTATCTCAGACACTCACGACTCAGACGGCCATGCACTCATAAACAGATCACACTCTGGTGCTGATGCCAAATCAAATCAAATCATTTATTTTGCACAAAATATGAGTAATATTGTTACAGGTTGTTATAGTTTAGTCTGGTTCATACATATTTTGTCATGGGAGACATGCAAAAAACTTATTCTATTTAAAAATTATCATCATTAATTGTAATATTTCTGGTACAAATACATATTCTTATTACATAAAAATGTCAAACGTTATCATATTATGTCAGATTAAATTAATACAAATAGGAACATACATAAATTCATTATAAAATAAAAATTTCCTATTTGATTTCAAATTTAGCCGCTAAAAATTCATTTATTGAGTAACAAACGCCACTCATCAATAATTCCATAGATTCTTCAATTCATAGATAATTCAAGAGTGCATTTAGCATTGTTAGTGCGCGGAGAAGTGGCGAGTTTTTGTGAGCTACCGTAACGTGTGCCGGCGAGGTCTAAGGCAAATCTTAGGGATATCGGGGACAAACAGTCTTACCAGTTGCTCGACAAGTAACGGACAATCGGAGTCGCCACGCAAAGCATGACAGCCTGTCAACATGAGGTTGTGGTTACGCCTTACTTCCAGAGAGTTGACACCCAAGGCTCCTTGTAGAAATTTTGTAGGGTAAAGGAAAGGGTAATACCCGTACGTTTTCTTGTAGAGAAATCTTAGGAAAGCCTTCTGGACCTCTAGCTCGGACCTCGAATAGCCTTCTGTTATAAAGCGGTATAATGTTAAGTGATTTATTGAAAAAATCCACAACCATGAGCGAATTGTGTCATTATTATAAATTAATAACTAAATAGCATAATGCTGAATAAATACTTAATAATAATAAATGAGTAGTAAAAATAAAGAGCTTAACTTTGTATTAAATGTGTAATTTACTTTAAAATACAAACCGCTGTCACCAACCCGTCAGCCCAGCGTGGTGACTATGGGAAAACACCCCTCATGGCAGTCATGTGACGTGCCCTGGGGGAGGCCTACGTCCAGCAGTGGACTGCAATAGGCTGTTGATGATGATGATGTAATTTTTATTGTTACTTAGGGACAATTTTTGAATGAATGAATGAATGAAAGCTTTATTTGAGACAGAAACATAACAAAGAATAAAATAAAATATTTACATTAGAGGAAGTATTTTGTCACAATCTCGGTCCCACCTCAGCTTACTGCTGGCTGTAACCAACCAGTGCTGGTCTTCCGTTGGAACCGATAGTGATGTCATGCATGTCTACTAAGCAAAATATAAATATAAAACTAATGATAAAATAACATAATTAAAAAAATATGTAAAAAGTACAAATAATGATAAAATAAAGTGGTATGACAACACAATTTTTAAATATATAACGGCAATGCCTACGTAAGTTTTTCATATAGTCCGATAGTTTATCTGAAGAATATATTTGCTGCTGTCTGTCTGTAAATTTTGATCATGATTGAGAGACCGCATCAACTTTTTAAATAAGCTATCTGAACATTTGATAAATCGGCCCTTAGTAGGTATTTAATTTACTGTAAATTTATATATAAAATCTAGATATACTCACCATTTTTAATAAGAATCTTAAGTACATTTAATAGTTTAAATTTTAGGCTTAAGCATTCTGATCAAGCAGGTCTTGATAAATCATTTTTTCCGGTTCATTTTGTTATTTGGATGTGTTATGTTAGGTGCAAATATAGAACAAATGCAAGTTATATGTCAAACCAATCATATTACAGTGTGATAATGTGATATATGTCCGAAAAGCGGCGGTAGGCTCATCACGTGGGACTAATATGTTGACAGGTGAAATGTGGGAAAAAAAGTGACATGCAAATATTTTAATTTGTTCAATAATAGGGTCGATTCCGGCAATCACACTTAAACCTAAACCTAATCTTAGTCAGATCTATCTCTCTCTGTTCTTAACATAAATGGCTGAGAGAGAAAAAAGGACAGGTAGGACTAATTTTATTATTATTTTATTTTTTTATTTTATTATATATGTAAACAGGCAGGCAGTTGAGGCAACTGATTTTGCCTGTATCTGAATGTTCTCTTCTTAGGTTTTGCTATGTTCTTTAATGTGTTTGTCCAGTTTGTTTTTACGTTTAGGTTAAGGAAGAAAGCGGTTTCCGGAATCAACCATAATGTTACAAATTTTATTGTTATAAGTAAGTAAAAGTAATACTAAAGCCATAAAATGTCGAAATTATCCGGAATAAAAATATTTTCCTGGAATACAGAACCCTACAAAGATAGTCAATACAGAACCCGCTAAACATTTTGCAAATAAACCAAAATGTGCCTGAACAATTTTTGTGATAATTCTTGGTCATTGAATCAGACCATAATTATTAATTTTAGTAAAATTTTGTGCCTTTTAAATTTTGTTAGTTAGATGATAAGATTTTAAATACAAAATTTATTTTTCTAAATCTGTTTTACTCAATTTTTAGGCGAATCTCCTTTTTTTTATTTGACTAAGGGTACCTGTGGGGTTAAACGTTTTAATGGATATCAGGTAAGGCGATTAGAGCCCATGGAGAAGGTATAAAAAGGAGGTGGGACTATGAACTGAGTCGTGTGGCAATTGTGAGGCCATGACGTTATGATAGGGGCGGAGTTTCAGCGCCAGTGTGTGTAACGCAGTAGCTGTAACCACACGCTTATGCAAGTAGTTTGACTAGTCGCTACAAGGTGGTTTCTATGTAAATGGGCAGGGCTACAGTATTAGGATGCTCCCCTCGTCCCATACTTCACCCTCGCTCAGCAGCACATTATTTTTGTATGAAAATATACTTAGTCACTGCTCCTCTTTTATTTCTTCTCCATGTGATAGCCCAATGGCTTAGACGTGCACCTTCCAGTCAAAAGGCGTAAGTTCGATCCTAGTCACGGGCATGTACCACTAAATTTATTACATGTACTCTAAAATTCTCACTTAGCTATACCCACAGAGGATTGGCCTGGTTTCGAAAGAAGCGTCAAC
This sequence comes from Carposina sasakii, assembly GCA_014607495.2. NCBI lineage: Eukaryota > Metazoa > Arthropoda > Insecta > Lepidoptera > Carposinidae > Carposina > Carposina sasakii. The sequence goes on from CP053178.1 coordinate 6,288,493, forward strand.
CCCATACATAATATCCTAAGGGCAGGAAGATCAGGTAATGTCACATCTAAAATATTGCATGCATGCATTATGTTGAGTGCTGCCTACAAATTCTATGCAACAGACAATAGTGGAAAGATATATGCTTGCCCTATGGTGCACATGACATGACATGACGTTGTGTCGCTTAAACAACCAGAGTGGCAGCTTTGAGATAATATTCTAGCACCACACATAGCTCTGAATACAGCCTTAAGATTTCTGTAGGTTCAGACTTTCCTGCAAACAAACATGGTGCTGTAGGTTGCTGGGTTGACTTGACTACTTTTATTGTAATAGGGCAAGTGTAAGTGGTCACCTTGACATTAGATAGATAAAACAATCAATTAGCCTTAATTTATTTATTTTAGAAGAATACAACATGAGACTTGCTTCATATTTTTTTCAGTAATGGTAAAGTGATAATAGAAACTTTAAATTAAGTAATCCTAGTGTATACTATTGCTTGTTCAGGCTTTTGCATCTTTTAATTTCTCCAATTCTTGCCTGAAAATAACAAAAAGGCTTTTGGTACAAGTATATTAATAACTAGTGGCCGCCCGCGACTCCGTCCACGTGGACTACAGAAAAAACCAAATGTCAAAATTATCCAGTTATAAAAACATTTTCCCGGGATAAAAAGAAGCCTATATGTTAAGTGGGAACTGCTACAATATATTCCTGAAAACTGCATCGAAATCGGTTCAGTTGTTTCTGAGATTAGTGTGCACAAACGCACAGACAAAAATTCCAAAAATCATTCGTTTGGGTACTATTGGATTGATAAAGGACTCCTATAATATTTTTTCTCATATATCTTCCATGTACAGACAGCGATCCGTTACATTTTTATTATATGTATAGATAGAAACAATAAATTATTCAGTTGACCATGCTACAAGTAGGTATATATTCATTCACAAACAAAGACATTCAATGCAACCGACTCCTTGCTTTTCGAGAGATGCTATTTCTGGCACTAGGCTGACATTGATATCATCGTTTGCATCTACCGGGATTCGATCCCAGAACCTATGCAATAAATAAGCCGAAAAGAATAGTGCTCTTGCAGACATCTCTCTTTCAGCAAAATTTTAACTAGATTTCTAAAGTGTAGTGTAGGGTTACTTCACATACTTAGTTTATATTTATTAATGAGCTACACACAACAAAATATTTTACCGCTCTAGACTGCGTAAATAGAATGAAGCCAAAACCAATTTAAAAATCCTAACCTCAATTGCTGGTTGAAGTCATCCTGGACAATATCGTCTTCCCAGTTGTCCTCCCACACGGAAACATCTTCGTCATCAGCGTCTTCCGTGCCCCAGTCTACAATAAAAACTTGTTTAATGATAGAACTCAGAAATACGACGACGTTTTGTACGCAAGATAAACTTCGATAGAAAACTCACTTTCCGCGGGAAATTCTTCGAATTCGTCGTCTTCTTCTAAAAGCCCAAGATCTACTTTTTGCTTATCTGCCATTGTTTTGCAAATATTAGTGTAAATTCAAACAATTAAAGAGAATTTGTGTTTCAATGAGCGAAGCGCAAAACGAAAATATTGCAATTTTTGACAAGTCATAGTAGAAAAATGTTGCCAGTAATTAAAAAAGAACTGCAGGCTACAAAATAATAATATATCAGCACCAGCAGCATGCCCTCCTCGACTCACGTATATCGCGCTTTTTGTGGCGCCTAAATGTCAAAATTACGTTTCACACTTCAAGCTGACATTGAAAACCGCGTCGCGCCGTGCGCGTACCAACTCCGAAAAAGTGAAAAAAAGTCAGCTGTTCCATATATTTCAGAACAGTAATTACCTATTTAGATTGTATGGAACAGCTGATTTTTTTTCACTATTTCGGAGTAGGTCACATAGTGAACGTTGTTTCTTTTTACCTACCTAGTTTCGTGTCAAGAGATAATCACTAATTTTGAAAAGACCTTATATAATAAAAAGAATAATAATCAAGTGCTCTATTAGCTTTTCTAAAAAAAATTGAAAGCTTCGGTATTTCTTTAAGTACCTACTTAATCATTGCAATAAAAAATCGCCAGTATTCTAAGTAATTTGATATTCACTTTGGATCATTGCGTGTATTTTTTTGACATAATTAATTAATTATCAATGCAAATTCAATATATCGAAGTAGGTGTATTATTAACTGTTATTTAAAGTGGTGCCCTTCAAACTGCTAATAAAACACTAAGTTTGTTATAATAAATAATAACGTCACATCTCATAATAACATGCCAAGTTGCATTTGCCTAAATGAAATCGAAATAGGTATGTACGTTTAGTTAGTAGAATAATATAAATCGTATATCCTCGTTTGAAAAAAGGATAATTTTTATAATTATATTCCCGAGATTGAGGTACAATATTTTTAGTACAGACACATTATATTTTTTTAATATAATCTTTGCCTGTTAAGAAAAAAAAAAAAAACGGCGGGAATTGAAAGGGCGGAAAATTTGATTTAAATTATTTAATTTGTCTTATTTCTACTTTTGCTCTTCGATTTCTTCTTTCTGGACCCTGTAATACTATTACTAAAACAAAATGAGTGAATGCAGCAGTGGTGCTAGTCGCCAAAAAAGAAAATTAGACTCTCCCACCATTGACGACCAGCCATCCAACAAGGTACAAAACAGATTTTTAAAAACTAAAAGAGGGTTATTTAGGGAAATTCACCGTATTTATACTGAATCACATCTTAAGGAATATCCCGTAATGATTTCTTCGACCACACCACAAACAAAATTGGACCTACTTAAAATAAATGGCATCTTTAAGCTATTGGACCTCGGTATAAAATATGTAAAGCCTGTAGGCAGCTTCTTTATTAAGATATTCTTCCTCACCAAGAAACATGCCAACAATTTTATACTAAACAAAGACTCTTAGATAAGCATAACTGGAATGCTTATATTCCTTTTGATCAAATAGAGTCTCAAGGAATTATCAGAGTCCCTACAGACATCTCAGAAGAGGACCTTCTAATGAATCTTAAATCTTCAGTGGAAATAATTGGTGTCAAAAGATTTAGTAAAAAGATGGCTGATGGGAACTTCTCTCCACTACGTACTGTCCTTGTAACCTTTTTATCGACTGTCAGACCAGATCATGTAACATATGAATACCTCTGGTATAATGTTCAAGCATATATTAAGCCACTACTACAATGCTACAACTGTTATAAATTTCATCACGGCAGTCGGACCTGCAAAAATGATCAAGTTTGTTCATACTGCTCCGGACCACATAGTTACAAAGTCTGTCAGAACAAAGACAACCTCAAATGTTCGAATTGTAATGGAAATCATGTTGCAGTATCAAATGAGTGCCCCATGAAAAAAAACAAGATCTTTGAAATAAAAAATAAAAATTGTAGGAAAACAATTAACATTTTCGTCTGTTGTAAAAGGAAATCCTGGTAAGCCTAGTATAAGTCCAACTACAATTACTCCACTTGAGGTAGACTCAGAAGCAAGCATTGGAATAACTACTCCCAAGAACAGAGCTCTTTTGAGCGAACTTATGAACTCAAATTATTAATAGACACTTTAACTAAAACAATTGTTGATCTCTTATGTAAAAAAGAAGTACATGGCACTAATATTTCATCAAAAATAATCAAAGAAAGTCTTATATCTAACCTTACATCTTACAATGGCTAATTTGAATATTATTCATTGGAATTGTCGTAGTATTACTAACAAACTAGATCAATTTGTGCACTTTATTTCTGACTTAAATATAAACATTATACTCATAAATGAAACATGGTTAGATTCAAATAAATCATTTAAGATATCAGGTTATACTATTGTAAGAATGGATTCCGACCGCCCTCATGGGGGTATAGCTCTAGCCATTTCTACTAAGTTCAAGTTTAAAGTTATAAATACATGTTTCTCTTATGATTTTCAAAATGTACTAATATCAATTGAGTTATGTAGTTCGTTTCATCTTGATATTTTATGTGTTTATTGTCCTCCTGCTCCAAATGGAAAGTTTAATATTGGTGACCTTTCAGATTCATTTTCTATGATGTCCTCTAAGTATAGTTTAATTATTGGTGACTTTAATGCACATAGTACGTCATGGGGATGCAGATCTTCGAACAAAAGAGGTAATAGTTTATTATCCTTCATTGATAATAATAATTTGGTATGCCTGAATGATCACACACTTACAACATTAGCTGGGCCAGGACAAGAGGGTAATGTTTTGGATTTGGTGCTTGCTTCGTCAGCTTTAAGCTCGAGTTGCAGCTTTTCTGTGTTACATGACACAGTTAGCAGCAATCATTTCCCAATACTTCTCAGCGTAATGTATTCAGATAATAGGGATAACAGTAACAGCTATGTTTATACTTCGGCAAACGAAAGCTCCTTGTCCGTCGATGATTTAGATGAAGCTGATCTGATTTCTAAAGTCAATAACAAAAATATTAATTGGTTAGAATTCCAACTTAAATGTCTCTCTATTTTTGAAACTTATAAAAATCTTTCTCATGATCCGTTACTAGATTATAGTAATTTTGTAAACAACATCTATGACATTATTTTGACGTCTCATAATAAAAAAGTTGCCATTAATTCGAGATCTTTGCGTAGAAATACAAAAAAAAATAAAAAAAATACCATTTGGTGGAATGATACCTGTGATCAAGCTGTGAAGCAGTCACAATTAGCCCTTCAACTCTATAAACTAACTCCCTCTATGGAAAACTATTTAATTTATAAAAAATTTGATGCCAAGAAAAATTTATAATTTTGGAACAAAAAAGAATAAGTTGGATGACTTTATGCTCTAATTTTAATCGAACTTCCCCGTCTAAATTTATTTGGGATAATGTGCGAAATTTAAATATTCAAAAAATGCAATTCTAAAGAATTCGCAATTCTTTGAAAATAAATCTAATGCAGTTGATTTTCTTAACAAAATCTGTCCTTTAGCTGATAATTCGGAAGATGTTAATTTACAATCCTTTTTCACTTCACCAGTCTCTGATTCCTGTTCGTGGCTTTTAAATTCATTCACTATTGCTGAGTTAACTGCTGCCTTGCAGAGCAAAAAAAAAGATACTTCCCCTGGCCCTGACCATATAACATATAAAATGATTAAAAGTCTAAGTATCAAAGGTCACCTCGTATTGTTACAAATATATAATAATCTATGGGCTGTTAAGAAAATACCATTATCATGGAAAGAACAGGTTGTTATTCCAATTTTGAAACCTAATAAAAATCCCCTCTGTATAGATTCATATAGACCCATCTCATTAACATCTTGTTTTCAAAAATTTTCGAAACCATGCTCAAAAACAGGTTAGAATGGTTTATTGAAAGCAATAACTTGATCCCTGATGGTCAATGCGGTTTTCGAAAAGGCAAGAGCGTTATAGATAACGTTGGGTGTTTAGTTGGTGACATAATGAATGGTTTTCAATCTGATAAGACTACTTTGGCTGTATTTTGGATATCAAAGGTGCCTTTGACAATATAGATCACGGATGTCTAATCAAAAGTTTATTTAAACTGGAATTCCAGGTCCATTCCTATTATGGGTTTACAACTTCTTGCACGATCGTTCTGTTAAATTAAAAGTAAGATATCAGCGACATGGCCCACAATTTACTTCTAAAGGAACCCCTCAAGGTTCTGTTATTTCCCCCCTTATCTTCGTTCTTAGTTTAGTCCATTTCATGAAAAAAATTCCAAATATCGTTAGTTACCAGTTTTTCGCTGATGATCTAGTCATTTATCTACAGTGTAAAAAACATCATAGAAGGTGAATCTACTATGAATATATGTCTACGTAAAGTCTGCAATATGTTAAATAGAGATTTAAAACTTGCAATTAATGTATCTAAATGTGTAGTTGTACCTTTTTGTAAAAAATATAAATTGTATCCTTGTGTAATTTACAATGAACAAATAATATCAGTTCAACACTCGATTAAATACCTAGGAATTGTATTGGATAGTCAACTCTCTTGGAAACTCATATCGAACATATTAGCAAAAAGGCTATTTGTAATATTAATATAATGAAATCTTTGGTTGGTCTTCGATGGGGATCAGATCCTAAAATATTAAAAGTTCTTTATATTAGTATAGTACGTAGCCACTTCGATTATGGTTGTATGTTTTATATAAACTCAAATAATAACTTATTGAAAAAATTAGATACAATTCAAAATAGAGCTCTCCGTCTAATTACTGGCGCTATGAACTCATCTCCTATTAATTCTCTAGAAGTAGAAGCTGGTATTGTTCCTTTACAAATCAGACGATGCTATATAACAGATAAATATTGTTTAAAATTGGTTAGTCGTGATAATTGTGTCGTACAGAGATTTTTAGAATATTTCAATATACCCAATTATAATGACCAACCCCTATGTGCTTCTACTTCCATTAGTCAATCTATTTCTTTGCTTAATTTTGAATTTCAAGATATTGTATTTTGGTCACGTTTACTTCCGTGCTTTAGTTTGATTATTTAGTATTTTATGGATTTATCTATCAATTTAACTAGGTTTAGCAACAAACTTGAGCTTTTTGAATTCTTAAATACTAAGCCAGACTATTTAAAAATTTATACCGATGGTTCTAAAACACAAGATCGAACTAGTTTTGCTTTTTATGATACAAATAGAAAATTTGGGCAAGTTTTTAAATGTAATACATTGTTTTCTATATTTTCCGCTGAAATTTTGGCAATTTTACATGCCGTAGAATATATTAGCTCTTTATCAAATGTTAATGGTAAAAAGTTTTTAATTCTATCCGACTCTATGAGCGCCTTGCAATCCCTTTCTAACAAATCTATTTCTGCTCTTATAATATTTAATATATAAATTAAGAGATCTTGTACAAACTATTGTAAATAAATATGATGTCATTATTGAATTTTGCTGGGTACCAGCTCACTCTGGAGTTGTCGGTAATGAGTTAGTAGATACTCTAGCTAGATCCTGTGTAAATAGTAAAACATGTAATTATTTAGTCCCTTATACTGATTTAATATTAATTTTAAAAACAAACATGATAAAAAGATGGTCATTAGTATTAAACTCTTCCAGGGAATCTACAGGGAAATGGTTAGAAATAATTCAACCAGTTCCTTCTACTATAGCGTGGTTCGAAGAGTCAAAAAAATTTTTAGGTCGAGATTTCATAACTCACTTTGTAGGACTTAGAATTGGACACTGTCATTTCCCATCTCACCTGTTTAGATTAAATTTGGTGAATAATAGTTTTGTAAATATTGTGATAATAATTTTTGTGACTTGCAACATATATTCTTTGTATGCCCAAACTTCATTTTGGAGCGTCTGTTATTCATTGCTTCTTGTTCAGATATTTTAAAATATGAAATTCCCAGTAATGTACAGGAATTATTGAAGTATAAGGAGCTATACACTATAATATTTGAATTCATTATAAATACTGTAGGTAAATTTAATTAATTCTAACTTTTTTTTTTTTTTTTCTTGTTCACAAATAATTTTCAGTAGTTTTATTTCAAATAGTATGTTATTCGTTATTTATCTATTTCATAGTAATCTTTATTTGTTATAAGAATATTACCTGTTATTTGTTATTGTGTATTGAATTCTGGTTGGGCTGAAGGTATTGCATACCAATGCCCTTAATAAATTTATTAAAAAAAAAAAAAAAAAATTTGCCTCTTAAACATCTTAAAGATCACGGAGCCAAAACTGCATAGTGTTCGACATAATAATTTTAATGTATGACAAATAATTAAAATAAAACATTATTATTAATATTATGGGTACGATATCATTATATACTTATTTATCTATAAAAATTTACACAGGTAAGAAACCCATAATTTGGTCTTTGGCCGGGGCGTCCGGGCGGTGGCCCCGAGGCCCCCTGACGGATTCCTTTTCTCCGCTATTTTATTTTTCCCATATTGAGAATAAATGATACCAGATAAAGGAAAACATTTTTTTTAGTACATACTTTATTCATACTTTAATTCATGCACGAAAACTTTCCATTTGCACATTTTTCATAGACATAAAATAGTTACTTTATGTATGTTATTTTTTTTTAGACAGAATATGCTATTACATAATATAACGAAATTACCATTTATATCCGTAAGTCTGTTAAGGTATTTGTCTGGCGAAAGTAACTGTCCGCCTCCCTGTCGTAATTTTCGCTAAAAGTAGGTACTTAACCAAATGAAATAAAATTTGACAGCAAATATAGACTATACATCTATTTTTAAAAACTTTCTTTTGCGAAAAAGGGCTGTAAAAGTTGAAATAGGGGATCAAAGCTTGTATGTTGAAAGCTTTAAATTATTATGTAGCGCTGTGAAAATACTCGTAATAGAAGGCCACGTGGTCGAACTTGCGGTGTATACTCTAGTTTAAATATAAAACGAAGAAAATAGCATATCAATCTCAAGTGGGTGTTAAAGTTATTATTTCAGAGAGAGCTTACCACAATCATTCTGTTTTGCTTAGATCTTGAGTTCTGCCGTCCTGTCTCGAAAGCATAGCATTAAGAATATGTAAGATTAAATTATGTACCGTGCCAGAAGATCCAATATAACCCGACAATCTCCGAGATGACACTTTAGGGATGGTAGAAATATCTTTTTTTAGGTATTTATTGTTCAAGTTGGTTATATAGGAAGGGGATTTTGTGTGTTTTTAATTTGGTTTTCAGTCGATTATATATGCCAGGCACACACATAGAACCAGGCTTCATATATTGTAACTAGTGGACGCCCATGACTCCGTCCGCTGTTACTTTAGAATACCAGTTATTTCCCGCCCCTTGATAACGTAAAAGCAATAGCAAATCCGAAGCAAAGCGATCGCGAAAATTGTACAATATTCTCCTTGAAATGTCAAAGTTCCTTTGAAATTCGTTTTACGTAATACGAATTTGACAAGTACTCGTAATCAGCGATTTTTGTAAAATTTTCGCTATCGCTTTGCTTTTGCTACTTAGGTAATAATGGAGCCATTCTTGTGTCGGGAAATCCATACAAAGAATACAAAGTTTCAGGTCTCTGAGATCAGCGGTTTAGGCTGTGCTTTCATCACATAAAGCATGTTATAATTATATGTATTCCTAGATATACGCCTTCATCGCCTTCATCCCGCCTTCACAAATACCACACCAGACTTTAATGTGGCGGTCTTCTGACGGAGTTTTAACTTTTGGGGAAAATATTTAGCTAGCTAAGTACCAAAATTTTACTTATTGTTTAATTTAAGTACTTAATTATGTTGTGTTCTGGACTTTCTCAGTCAGTCCATTTGTGTGTTTGTATATTTGTTAAATTGTAAGGGGTAATCTCGGGATCTACAGAACCGATTTTAAATATTCTTTCACCAATAGAAAGCCACATTATTGTTGAGTGTCATAGGTTATAAGAATTTCCCGATATTCCCACGCGAAAGCGACCAACGGGAATTTAATATTTTTTACGAAAACCGCTATACATATGAAGCTGAAATCGGGCATATATGTTCATTGGGGACAACGAGGAAGGACTAAAAACGGATTTCCCGAAATTCCCACGGGAAGGGGACAAACGGGGAATTTAATTTTTTTTACGAAAACTGCTATTTATACGAAGCTGAAATCGGATTAGGGCTACAAGGAAGCTCTAAGAACGGAATTCCCGAAATTCCCACGGGAAGCGGACCAACGGGAGTTCCAAATTTTTACGAAAACCGCTGTACCTACATATGAAGTTGTAGCTATATACTGATATGTACCGAAGCGAAGCGAGGGCGGGCCACTAGTAGCATATAAAAAATGTCAGTTCCGAATTGAGGTCTGATTCCGTGTTGAGGATTTATTCTATAAAACGAACTGTACCATTAACACAGAATTTTAAGCTTCTACTGGCTGGACTCCATGGTTGGCTTAACATTGAGACCAACTGCTTATTAAGATTGCTTAAATATGGAATCCCAATTGATTAGGTACCTACGTATCTTGCATGACCAACGTCACCAAAGTAAATACCATAAAAAATTGAATTTTTTGCTGCTCGCTTTTAAGATTCGTATTATGTAACAGCAATCACAAAGGAATATGCCATTGTTATGCGATAAATGATGTATGTACCTAACTAAAATGTTAAAATGCATATTTAAAGCAATAGCTACATTCATTAAAGTAACGTCTTTTTATTTTGTGAGATACAGTACAGAAGATAATAAACAGGTGTACCGCAGTAACGATAACTAGTTACAGATTTTAATCTAATCCATGACATTCAAAGTTAAATGCAACGTACCAAAATTATAATGAAAAATAGGACAGCCCGTCATGCTCATTATCATTCTGGGATTCCTCTATACTCTGGGTAGGCAATTGCAGTAGGTAAATAAATATTAGGTTCGTCGCCATAGTGTTTTATTCAGTGTAGGTATTATTTGTAGTCTGGTATGTAGATAGGTGCTTATTGATATTTAATTATCTTAATATTTATGTCTTATTTTAAGATGCATTTTACCAAAAAACACTAACAGTAGGTAGTACCTATAGGTATATTAAAATTAATGATGTACCTAATTATTAGTTGCCCAATTTAAGTAGGCCATTATCTTATTAGGGCTTTATCTTTATTATTATGTAGGTACCTGGCTACCTGCTCGAGATAAAGAAAATGTGCTTAATACTGCGACGTACTATGCGCCAAAGAAAATGCAGCGAAAATCCCTCGGAAATAAGTTCATTAAACCTAACTTCATTATTAATCAAACTGCATTGCGCTTGAACAAGAGACATCGAATTAATGCAGCAGAAATGAACATTTAAAAATAAACTAGCCGAGTAAAATAAGAAAAGTAGGAGGCGCTGGTACGACAGATATTGAGTGGTGGGACGGGCTTAGCATGCGCAAAGACGTATTGCCCAAAATAGTCTGTCATTACACTATAATTAACCTACGCGTGACCGACACTTTCATCTGACGACCTTACGAACGCAGCGATCGTAAATTTAATGTTATTAAAACGAGTTTACAAGCTATCATGGACGTATAATTACGCAAAATGTTACGCTGCTGGGCGTGACATCACAAATCAGTCTGGCCGGCTGAAGACAACACGTCCATGCGCCGTCCCTGTCTTTTGTTTGAAGTGGCATGAGAGAGAGACAACCGGCTGCCGCCGCTGATCGTATTCTGTCGAGGGTGTCGCCATTTTCGTTTTGACGAATATTGACAGCACGGCACGGCAGACAGACAGCGGCGCGGCCGTCGACGCAGCGTCTACAGACTATTTTTATTTTGATTGTGAATATTTTCAACGTTTAAAGCAGTTAAACAGTGTGTCAGGATTTATAATCAAGTTGTTGACCGTTGCACGATTACGTGAACCCAGTGATTGATAGCTAAAGCGAGTTATCTCGGTTTTTGGTGCTAACCTCTTCGTTTTTTTGCTAGTGTTTTTGAGAGAACTGCAAGACTGTGATCGATATGTGCAAGATGTACCACAGATGACTTTGCATTACTCAACCTCGTGTTGTTTTTGTCTGGTAAGTAGCTATTAAATTAGTTATAAGTATGTACGAATTGTATTGTCTGAGTGACAAAAAAGGTAGCAAGTGAGCCTTTGTCCTGTGGATTGAACATTGTTGTAACTTAGATGTGCGGTTATGTGTTTAGAAAAGGTGTAAAAAGCGTTTTTTCTTTCTAAAATGACTGTAATTCTTTGTTGCGGTAGCTCCAGTTGTTTACGAACTGTCACGGGCAGTACACGGCCTAAGATATATTGCCTGGGTTGGTGACTATGCGTGGGATAGGTGCGCAATGGAAATCTTACCTTGTGTAACAAGACGTTCGGTTGAAATTCGCCGAGCCGGTGCGACGATAACGGCCCGTAAGAATTAATTTATCACACGCCGCGCTTGACAAGTTGAAAACATAAATTCGACCTTGGCGCTCCACGTGGTTTGGAGTTGTTGTGCTTTCTTTTTGCCAATAGAAAAAAATAAAAATTATGACAGATGAAATAGATTTTGCTTTAACGATTTTTGTCGTTATGTTGGCAATTATTTTTACAATTTCTGGAAAAAATAGGGAGTTTTATTTTATTTTATGTTATTATTACATATGTTATATATTGTTTTTTTTTCTTTTCCTTGCGTGGTTCTTTTTTTTCACTTTTTTTCTCTAGCTCGCTCACTTTTGTTTTTTGTAATGTTAATTTCTCTTTTATATTTATTTCTTAGGTTTGTTTGTAAAGTAATAAGACAAAAGCGCATCTACTCAATTTTTTCTAGCGTTTACCGGGAAAATGCTGTAATTTGTGTGTGTTAGTTAAACGTTAAAAATTAGAAAAAATAATAATCTGTCTCCAGTGTTGAGTCCACTCAACTGTAAAGCTATTAATAACTATAATTATTATAAATCGTACCTTTTTAAGTGCTATAATCTCACTTCGGTCAGCTCTGCACAAATCCGGGGAGACTGCAAAAGAGATGTAAGTATTTACCATAAAGTTTCTTAACCATGCCATAACCATGCCCTAAAATGAGACGATAAGAAAAATCCTTTATTGTGCTGTACAATGTTACTTAAAGCTTCACAGCTTCTCTACCAGTTAACCAATATTGGTGTTCAATTGAAGGGTATATGATGCCTTAAAATATATACATACTATGATACTATTTATAACTCACGCAACGGTTGGTACGATCGGCCGACATGGTCGGGAG